>APFE030081399.1:96153-169344 GCA_000404065.3 Pinus taeda | reverse complement strand
TTAACTTCTGGACCAAACAGTAGTTCAGGGGTATCATCTAAAACGTTCACATCATCCCTTAGTTCTGGTAATTGAAGTGACCTTTGAATTTGTTGCCTATATACATCATGTTTGGCAAGTTCTGAGAGGGGAATGGAAATATTAAGTTTTCCAATCTCTGCTTCTAAACTGAATGGTTTTTCCAATGAGTTCTTGGCGTTGACAGTGGCGAATTTCTCTTTTTCAGGCATACTCTCTATGTTTTCTTTTGGAATGTCAATGTCATGATGTATGACAGTTTGTGGTATTTCTGTTTTGGGAAGATTTTTAGGAGTGCTACTCAGATATTCTTTTCGGGAGGAGGGAGGTAGAGGCCGATCAACAGGAGAGTGTGTGTCTGTTACATCCTCCACAGTTACCTGATGAGGGTTTGGGACAGAGTTGTCAACTGGTTGATTGAGGGTGATATTTCCTTTACTTCCGTTGAGCTGTTTGCTATCTTTTGTTCTGCTAGATGGGGGAACATCAACGGTCCTTGTTCTTAATTTGTATTGCTTGTGTACCTCGTACACAGTGGTATCATAGCCTTGTTTAAAGTCGAAGGACTCTCCTGATTTAGTGCGAAATTGTTTTGCATCAGGATATGGTCGGTCTTCTTCCGTAAGAAAGGTTTGTTGTTCATTTTCTGAATCTATCAGGTTCATATGAGTCCCATCTATGGGCTCAGTGTATGTAGATGCCTCCGCATAGTTTTCTTGAAAAGGAGGCCTAATATCATGGTCGGGACTGGCCCTTCCAACGTTTGTGTTTTGAGTTTTTCTGAAGTTCGGGTTCCTTATGGCATTGGGTTGTTGACCTTCCCATGAAGTTTTTCTCTCAACATTGTCTACTCTGTCTCCCAGCCTGTGGATGCCACTGATGATAGCATCTAGCTTCTGATCGAAGGCTGAGGGTTCTTATTTGAAAGTGGTTCTTCTCTCAATTCTGGCTCTGTTTCTTTTAGCAATTAGATTTGCTTCCACTCTAACAGAAACATCTTGCATTTTTGCAAGGCTTTGAGGGGCTCTTTCCCTTAACTGATATGCCATCTCAGCATCAAAGCCATCCGAGAATTTGTACAAAGCAAGATCCGGTGGAGGTCTTAAATTTTGTGGTATTGCATTGTAAACATTGTTAAATCTTGCACAGTAATCCAAAATTGTTTCCTGAGGTCCTCTTTTAATAGTATCATACTCAGATAGTATGTGTAGGGGATCTTTCTTTTTCTCCCATCTCTTAATAAATGCCTGGTATAAGGCTTCAGGGTTTAATATGGAATTGGGTGCAAGTGCCCTAAACCAGGTTCTGACATCACCGGTCAAACTTTGGACAAAAATCTTCATTCTTACACTGTCATCATCAATTTCATAACTCTCGAAATAATCCTGCATTCTCTTTGTATGCTGTAGGGCAGTGCAAGAGGTCGTGCCATCAAAATAGGTGATTTTTGACTGTTAGTCCTGAGGCATAGCCCCGGGATTAGCAGGCAGCAGTAAGGGCGCATATCTAGCCATGATGATGGGGATAAGCGGAACAGCTAGGGCAGCGGAGATAACAGGAACAACCGGGGTATAAGGAGTAGTAGTGGCAGTAGGAGTATGGGATGGAGGTGTAGAGGAGCTTCTTGGAGAAGGAGGTGATGAACCAGGGGAACTTGGGGTTGACTGGAATAAAACTTTGACAGGGGTTGGAACACTGCTTGGCTGAACTGTTTCAGGACTCGCAGCAGTTGGGTCTTCTTTTTGCTTTTGTTTCCTAATGATCTTAGGAATTAAATTCGGATTTTCAAAAATAGCTGGGCGATTTGGATCAGGATTTGATCGTGTATCACGCGTTTGCTTCTTAGGAGCCAGCTTCTACTCTATTTTTGGGAACTTTTTTCCTAAAAGACACAGGTCGACCGAGGCCTTCACAGGTCGGTTTCTTCCTCTGTGGGGTTGCACACTGGTTTAGTGAATTTATCTGAGGAGGTCCCCAGTGGAGTCGCCATTATGTTATCACTCAGGTTGTCCCTAGGCTCCTGTAGGGCTACGGCCGAGGTAACCACAAACCAATCTTTGGATTGCAAGTTCTAGCCCACCTACAATCAGAGAGGCTCTCTCTTAATGATTCAACTTTGTTGATGATTTTAGGCTAGCTTTTGGCTCAGGGGGTTTTTGTTTGTGTTTGGCTGGAAGGAAAATGCTTTCAAACAGAGAGGCTGTTACACAAAAATATCGTCACCTTGATTATTTGCAGTCGGTGTAGGCCTATCATTACCTATACCAGCTTCCTAAGCAAGTCTTAAACCTCAGCTCTTCAAAACAAGCTTGAAAAATGAGAGAAAGATATCAAAAAAGTAATGTAACTCTGGTTCCGCACTTTCTCTTACTTTTGCCTGCGGGCCCGCACCTTTTGTTCAAGTTATCTGCGTATTTATACGCTCTGTATGTAAAAGGGAGGGCGCGTACCCCTGTAAAAGTCAAAAGGAGCAATCTTTATCTTAAAAAACTCATCTTGGGTTAATTCTAGAGTTTTGTAGAAGCATTTGTTACGTGGATTGTTCGCTCCAAGTGGTTCATGCATCCCATCATAGGAGGAACTAATCCCTTGTTGAGAGGAGCTATCCCTTTGAAGGAGGACTCTATCCCTTTGAAGGAGGAGATGGTAACTGATCTCCATTGCACTATAAATTGAGGCATTGGGTTAGTGGCCAAGGAGGTTAGAAGCTGAACTTTTGAGGGTAAATGCTAGTGAAATCAAGACTTCCTATTTGAGCTTAAGAGGAGAGATCACATACCTTTTGGGCTTCATTGGGGAGTGAGTGAAGCTTGTCAAAGTTGAGGAGACTTCTTGTTGGACCCTGGGAGGAGCTTGTACAATGTCAAGGCAAAGGTTGTAAGGTTCTTTTCTTTTGAATTAATACAATCAAACTCATTTTTCTCAACAAGTATCTTATGCTATTTGTTTCATGGACTCCTTGCCTTTCATGTTAAATATGTTTTATAATATTGGATATTCAGGTGCTATTTAATCGTTTGCCTTGTTTGTGCTTGCAGGTTTGCGACGAAGGAACTTACTTGGATCAAAGGAGCGAAGGCATCTCCAAACTTGCGTTGGACATGAGGTAGGCCCTTAAACACATTTGTTTGCCATTATTTATAAAGCGCATTTAGAGAAAGATAGTGTCTGGTTGGTTTGTTTGTCATTAGGTCTTCATTAGATTCTAGGAAGGTCTGTCTTGTCCGCAAGGTCGACTAATTCCGCGTGACAAGATTCAATTTTGTCGAATGTCGCGATATAAGACATTGCCAAGAAACTATGGGATAAATTGGGAAACTCATATTGGTTGAAATCATTGGTAAATAAGTTGTTTCTTCATAATAAACTATACCTTATGAGGATGAGAGAGGGTGATTCATTCATATAACACCTACATGCACTCAATACTATGATTAGTTATCTATTGAGTGTAACATCTCTATAAAAGAAGAAGAAAAGTGTATTAGTTTGTTGTGTTCTTTTCCAGACTAAGGGATAGTCTAGTTGTGGCTATTGGGACTAATACAACCACAATTCTCTTAATGATGTGGTAAAATCTCTATTATAAGAGGAGATGAGGTGAAAGAACATGGAAAGATTGACCAAAGATGCATTTTTGGTCAAATTTGACTAGTTGACAAAGGTTAAGCTAAATTCTCCAAAGGGAAATCTAGGTCAAAAGGAAGATATAAGTCTCCTGACATGTTGGCAAGTAGACAACAAAAATGCGGTAAAATAGGGAATTAAAAAAGAGATTATGATTCAAAGGTTCCTAAGAAAATAAAGAGATGTAATGAGTATTCAATTGAGGGGATAAATTCTTCATATGAAGGAGGGGATATGCATTTAGCTTTGACAAGTACGTAGTCAGATCAGGAGGCATGGTTAATCAACTCAAGAGAATCCTATCATATGTACATCACAAGGAGTAGTTCCATTAATATGAAGAATATGATGGAGGTTATGTTTATATAGGGGATGATTCGACAACCAATATGGTAAGGGTTGAGTTAAACTAGTATTGAAGGATGGTTAGAGTAAAACACATATTCCATTTTTAGCTAAAATTTTAATATATGTTAGTCGAATGGATGATGCAATTATACCATATTCCATAAGTATTCATGTAATATAGCTCATGGTGTTATAATGTTGTTGAGAGGTGTTTGGATTGGGACATTGTTCAAGATTTTAGGGAATATTGACCCAAGAGAATGCAATAGTACAGTCGTTTCGAAAATTAGCAAGTCAACATCTTCTCTAGTCGTTGAAATTATGTCATGGCATTAGAGGATGGGATACATTATAGAAAAAAGAATTCAAGCTATGTAAAGAAAAGGTATGGTCAAAGGATCACCTGGTAACTCTCTAGAAGTTTATTTTTGTGAACATTGTATTTATGGGAAACAAAATCATGTTAGATTCCCATCTAGCACTACAATGGAAAACATAATTTTGGAGTTAGTTCATAGTGATGTATTTGGGCTAGTACTATTAGAATAACGAGGTGAATATATATATTATGTTTCCTTCATTGATAATTTATTTAGGATGACATGTTTTTATTTCTTAAGGAATATTTTTGAGGTTTTCAAGAAATTTTGGGTGTTCAAATCTCTTGTGGAGAACCAAATGGATGGGAATGTAAAGATGTTGAAAACTGACAATGGATGTGAATTTTGTGGTAAAGAGTTTGAGAAGTTTTGAAAACAAGATGGGATAGTGTGCCAAATGAATACTCCATACATTCCTCAACAAACTGAATTCATAAAAAGAATGAATAGTACATTGATGGGTAAGATGAGGTGTGTCATAGTAATGTAGGACTAGCACAAGACATTTGGGCAAACGTAGTCAACATTATGGGTTTCCTAGTAAATAGGTCTCCATTATTAGCGTTGCTTGAAAAAACTACATATGAAGTATGTAACAAATTTAGTGAGTGCTAGTAAATTCTTTTGATGTAAAGAGGATTTGGACCTGGAGGCTCCTGTTCACTGAAAGCATGGTAGTAGCAATTCATGCAAAGGATAAAACAAGTGGGATAAAGTTGAATCATTGTACTCTTTGTAGGTGTTTTAGGAGCTTGTCATCTCAATCGAATAGCCCAAATTTATGTCAAAAAATCCACAATGTAATGAAGGTTAACTAATGATAGACTAGGTAACAAGGTTGGTCAAACAGTTAGACTGATATAATTGTCCTGACAAGTCTATATATATTATATATATATATATATATATATATTATATATATATATATATTATATATATATATATATATATATATATATAGATATATAGATATAGATATGTCTATATACATCTGATGTAATATTTTTGGTTATGTTCCTAACATATAATAAAATATATTTGTGCTCTTCATGTTGAAAATGCAGCAAGAAAATCTTAGCTTGAATTTTCCTTGGTCAAACTAGAGAAAATTTGAATTTCTATTTCAGCAGAAATCTTGTTGGTAGTTAACTAAGGTGACATGGAACTTGTAACTCAATTAAATCAGTGGATTTGAGTTGAGGATGCTTTAGTTTAGTTCAGTGTGTTTGATTTCTAATTTGCAGAAATTTATTTCAATTAATTTGAGTTATTGTCATTTTAACTAGTTCTAACTATCAAAAGAACTAGTGGAGGTCAAGTTGTTGAAGTGGAAATTACACCACACTCAGTGATCAACCAATTAACTGATCAATCAACCCAAAATAATTGGTTCATGCAAAGAATTTGAGTTACCCTTTTGAGATGGAGATTCCAAGGAAGTGTACTATCAGTTGTAGGATATTCCAATGTGTACAGGTTGTGCATGCAGTCAAAGGAAGGACCTAAGGGAATTGCACAATTTAATAGTGGGAAATTCCTAAATAATATGGGCCAATTTCCTAGAGGAACAATGGAAAGAGCTTGGAGGGCTTGATAATTGGCTAAGTGTTGGCCAGATTCATTTAGTCAGGCAGAGAGATAGACTATAGACTTATCGTGTGTGCTCAAGATTGAGAAAACATATGTATTTCATATTTATTCTCTAATTAATGCAATATAGATAGTAACGGGTTTTGAGCCACTGATTTCCCCTAGATAAATATTTGTGCATGTGTGATGTTTCCTTTTGCATGTTTATGATTTTTTCTCTAGATGGTGAATTAACTTCCACAGATAATTAGAGTAGCTTTAAGTCTTGTGATTTAGTAAATTTCATGAATAGTTTTGAATCTACACATTAATTTCTACATGGTATCAGAGTTGGAATCACTATAGAGAAGAGATTTCAAAGTTTTCATTGCAAGAGGTTCAAATTTGAAGATCAATGTAGAAGGATTTATTCAGGACTGAGAAGATGGATTTCAATGGACCTAGGCTAGAGTATGCCTTGGAAGGCACCTCAAACACTATTTCATAGAAAGACTACATGGAGGCAGTATAGGATGACAATGGGTTGCTAGAACACATCAAGGCAAAAGCTCAAGCCTCTGATGCCCAGAATCTTACTCAATGGAAGAAATATGTGGCCAAGTCAAGGAGAATCATATTGGAGGGAGTTTAGGATCACATTATCTCAAATATCCATGGAAAAGAAAATTCATTCCCAATGTGGAAATAGCTAACAAAATTGTTTGAGAATAGTAGTGACCACAGGAAGTTGGCACTAAAGAATAAACTTCGAAGTATAAAGATGTAGAAGAATGACACAATTCCGCAGTATCTCAGCAAGTTACACAGTGTCATGATGAGCTTGGCAGGGTGGGTTTTAATGTACCTAAATAAGACTTGGAAGCTCTAGCCCTTATGGGCCTTCCCAAGAGTTGGAATAACTATCAAGATTTGGTAAATGGTAGAGAGAAACTACCAAGTTGGGAGCGCTTATGGTCTGACCTGGTGTAAGAGGAAATAAGGCATAATACCAGAGACGGGACTTCATCCAAGGGCAAGGATGAAGAGAATTGTTCCTTGGCTGGAAAAGAAAAGAAGGGGAAAGGAATGAAATTTCAATCCAAAGCAGAATCTAGTCAAGGGGCAAGAAGAAAGACTTGTCCAGAATCAAGTACTTTCACTGTCATGAATTCGGGCATTATGCCACAAAGCGTCCACACAAGAAGACAAGTAACAAGACCTCGGGAGGAGAAGTAGGTGAAGCTTTGGCTTCATAATTCGAGCTTGATTTTACTCTCATTGCATGCATGGCTAGCACAATGATGGGAAGAGTGGTACTTGGAAAGTTATACCTCATTCCATATGACGAGGAATAGATATTTTTTCAGTGATTTGGAGGAGAAAGAACTCTAGATGCACATTGAGATCAAAGATGATGGAAGGTACATCACGACTGGGATTGTTACAGTCACCTTTCAGAGGGAGGTAGGTTCCCCTCTCAGACTCAAGGATGTGATGTTTGTTCCAGGTCTAAAGAAGAATCTTGTCTCCGTTGCATTTTTGGAAGACCGTGATTATGATGTGCTATTTAGCAAAGGAAATTCATTCCTAAAATACATGGCCATAAGACAAGTGAAGCATATCAAGGTTCATGTGAAGAACTTTTACTAGCTAGATGTGGAGGATTGTGTTGAGCACAAAGGCGGAGAAGGTGCAGAGTCGCAAAGTCGGTGAACTTTGGTATAGAATAATTGGCCATTTGCATCATGGTTCTTTGAAGATCATGCAACAGATTACCACATGCCTCCCCACATGAGCACTAGAGAAGCAGGATACATGCAAAGGGTATAGCTTAGGGAAGTACACAAAATCCACTTTCCAAGATCAGATTAGAAAAGCACATGTAGTCCTTGAAAGGATCCACTTTGATGTTTGATGACCTTTCTCAACAACCACCACTTCCAAGCACAAGTATTTTGTCATATTTATTGATGAATTCTTGTGGAAGTGTTGAATCTTCTTCATGCGGAAGAAAGATGATACTTTCTCCAAGTTCTTAGAGTTAAAGGAACTAGTGGAGAAAGAAATGGGCAAGAAGGTGAAGGCTCTTAGGAGCAATAATGGAGGTGAGTACATCTTGAATGAGTTTAATTTTTTTTATGCAAAAGAAGGCATTCAATGAGAGTTGATAGCACCCCACAACCCACAGCAGAATGGGGTGGCTGACAGGAAGAACCGTAGCATTGTGGGAGAAGCACTGGGGACGTTGCATGACCAAAGCCTACCTTTTCACTTGTGGGTCAAGGCATGCAACACAAGAGTCTATTTTCAGAATAGGATTCCTCATCAAATACTTGGCATGATCACACTGAAGAAGGATTTCTCAAGGAGGAAGTCAGATATGTCACACCTCAAGATTTTTGGAGCCTCTGTCTACTGCCATGTATCCAAAGAATCAAGGAAAAAGCTAGAGCTGATAGTAGAGTTGGGGCTATTTGTGGGTTACACAAAGACTCCCCACAACTACCAGGTGTATTTTCCATCCCTCAAAATCATAGTTGTGTGAAGGGATGTAAATTTGATGAAGACAAATCCATGCGGTGCTCTCCTAAGAGGGAGCTTTAGATCCCACCAAGGGGTATTTTAGCTCCAAAGGGGGAGCCTCGGGATGTTGTGGAGCAGCCACAAGTTGAGGAGCAGAGAGTGGAGACAGTCACTCTATTAAGCGTCAAAATTACTCTTTTCCTAGCAACTCTTCTCTTTCATTTTCTTTGTTTTTCCATAAGAAAGATGCATTCTCATCACTAATAACTAGTATATATTGTCTTGAGGAGGACATTTAGTGATTTACATGTTAGGCTTTTTGTGTTTTGTTGTTTGAATAAATTTTTGTATATTAGCTACGGAACGCAGCCTATTCTGCAGCTAACTGGTTGTTTCGCAGCTACCTCCATGCTCTAACAGGTTCTAGGTGTCAGAAGGAGAAACTAGCCACAATGGATGGCTCAAAACGTTGATTTAAACAATCATAGATGCGATAATCCCAGAAGAAGAAAACACTACACAACATAATATATGTATAAGTCAAGTAGCATGTGAGTCAATCTAAATGAGAAATACACTTTTTGGCCTGTTTGGTCAGATGATGGATCCAATGTGATTTAATGTGATAATTAAAGTTGCATCAAACTCTTTGAAAATCATGTTTTTCATGATCAATCCAAACATATTGATATATGATGTCATCATCTATGGGATTGTGTGCAAAGGTGGATTATGTTGTGGCAGTACATTCTGACAGATGAACAAGATGTTGATATTTTGATATAAGCCTTGTCAAGAGGGAAGTTCAAGTTCCATAGGTGCAGGATAGGGGTGGTTGATAATCCCTTTCTTTCTGAGAGGGAGTGTTGAAAATGCAACAATAAAATCTCAGTTTTACTTTGGCTTGGTCAAGATAGAGAAAATTCAAATTTCTATTTCAATAGAAATCTTGGAGGTAGTTAACTGAGGTGACATGGCACATGTCACTTAGTTAACTTAGTTAATTCGAGTTTAGGAAGCTTTATTTTAGTTTGGTGTGTTTGATTTCTAATTTGTAGCAATCTATTTCAGTTAATTTTAGTTATTGTCAACTTAACTAGTTCTAACTATCAGAAGAACTAGTGGACGTCAAGTTTTGGAAGTGGAACTTCAACCACACTTAGTGATCAACCAGTTAATTGATCAATCAACCCAAAATAATTGTTGCATGCAAAGAATTGAGTTATCCAGTTGAGATGGAGATTCCAAGGTAGTGTACTATCAGTTGTAGCATATTCCAATGTGTACAGGTGGTGCATGCAGTTAGAGGAAGGAGCTAAGGTAATTGCGCAATTAAATAGTGGGACATTCCTAAATAATAGGGGACAATTTCCTAGAAGGACATTGTAAGGAAATAAGAGCTTGGAGGGCTTGAAAATTGGCTAAGTGTTAGCCAGAGTCAGTCATTCAAGCAGAGGGATTAAACTATACACTTGTAGGGTGTACTCAAGCTTGAGAAAGCATATGTATTTCATCTATGTTCTTTCATTAATGAAATCTAGATAGTAAGGGGTTTTGAGCAGTTGATTTCCCCTAGATAAATCTTTGTTCATGTGTGATTTTTCCTTTTGCATGTACATTATTTGTGCTCTAGATGGTGAATTAACTTCCACATATCAGTAAAGCAGCTTCAAGTCTTACGATTTGGTAAATTTCATGAGCAGTTTTGAATCTACACATTAATTTCTGCACTTCATTTGGTTCTCCATTATTGTGTCTATTTATCATTTCATATGCTTATCATGTGTTTACTTGATGTTTTTCTACTGGTAACTACGTACATTTTTCACTAGATTACAACATTGGGTTCATTGCCAATAGTCATAACTCGAGTCGCAGAACATGAGAGCATAAATTTTTACATTAGAAGAGATACAGTTATGGTGGGAGACAAATATCAATAATTATTTAAAGAACTACACATGCAAAAATCGTCTAACAATTGCAGAAGATAGAGCTAATTTATTTAAGCACATGGACACTTTATAGAGTGTGCTCCAGTCAAAATAAAGAAATACCTCAACCATGTTGCCCATGAAAAAGCCTCAGAATGAAACTGATGCTCGACTATTACACAAATTGTTGAACGACAGTGGGACAAATTCACATGAGTGGCTTGAGTAGATTCTTGAAGACTGTTATAGACATATTTGGGCACTGAAACCCCAATCACATATGTCCATAAACCAAGGGCTTCTAAGCCCATAAAAGTGTTGTTTCATACCCTAAAGGGACAAGGTCAGCTGATTACATCATTTCCTAGAATTTCTCCATGAAAAATTGCTCAGAACTAGTCAAAACTGGACCATACGGACTGCTCCATGCTGAGGGTGCGATGCATCTCACTTGTTACACATAGAGGGTGTGATGCATACTGAAAATCCCTTCAGTAGGGTGCGATGAGAAAGAGCAGACAAATGGCAGAGGCAGTTTGCTAGGTGGAAACCCAGAGAATCTTCTAGAAACTGCTCATTTGACACTTGCCTCTCAGAATTCGCCCAGGGATGAGTAAGAGATCAATGAAATATCCAAATGGAACCAAGAAATATTAGAGAAATGACACTAATCAAAGTCCCAGAAGCTGACTCACCCACCTACAAATATCCATATATGGATCCCTCATCTTAGAGATCCAGAGGCTGGAATTTTGTATTTTGTAAGGAAGTGTTGCTGGTTTCTCTATGGAACATTATAGTGTTGGGTGATCTAGTCTTTTCATGAGGTGAAGAGGGCTTTCATGCTGGGAGGATGGCATTGGATCAGAAAGATAGGTTGTAATCCTCTCTTCTACTACTTCTATCAATAAAGCTATTTGAGTTTTCCTCCATATGCTTGTATATTTCTGAACCGTGTATTTGTTTATGCATATATATGGTTAATATATATCTAATCCTATATTGTTTATGGTTATACATCTCTATGCTTTGATGGTATTTTGCTTCTTTCACTCTACAGGTGTTCTTTGAAGTGGGACAAGTAAGGGAACAGTGGTGAAATCTCTATCAAAGGAGAGGAGACAAGCAAGGAGCCAAGCGAAAGACTGAGGTTGGTACTCTCTGCTTCTCTCTCATCTATCTCTCATAAAGGAAAACACAAGTTGCTTTGGTTTGTTTGTTTCTAAGATAGCTACCCGTCTTAGTGGGACTAGCAGCTCTGAATGGACACTAGTTTTCCCAATAACAAAATGGCGACTCCACTGGGGAATGAATAGTTTGATTGTTAGTCACTGTTGTTTGCTTTATAAACCACAGACGGAGCCTGAAGTTAAGCCAGCTAGCCTTCAAACTGCTTTTGCTATGCAACTACAAAGTAGATCAATGTTGCTTCAGTCAATCTCTGGGTTGGTTTATGAACTGAACATCTGACTTGAAAACATCCTAAGTGCCCTCGTGGTAGATTAAATAACCTCATTATATCAGCCCCTATACTTTGTGTTTGCTTCCTATCATTAGCTCAGCCTAAATCCCTGAACTTAACTGCCAACTGTGAGTGAAAACCAAGCTTAGTCTCGTCCTTGGACTATCGCACTATCTCTCAATGGCAACCTGGATGCATAGCACCTCCCGTGTGTTGCAGGTGAGATGCATCCCTATTTCCCTGTGTTACAGGTGCGATGATTGAGTTAGACTGTTTCTGCCTCCAGATTTTAGTTTTTTCTTCATTGTCTTCAGCTTTATTCAGTAGTTTTGTTGTCTATGATCAGTATATCACTATTGAAACTCTCTTCCTTTGCATTATTTAGCTTCCATTGATAAAGAATTGTGAATTTTTTTTATGTATTTTTCATCATTTATAGTTCTCCTTGGAAAAAAGTAGCCTAATCAAACTGTCGTCTTCTGATTTTTAAGTGTCGCAAGTGTCGTTTTCAGTCAAAGAAAATAGTGTCGTAAAGTCTTCCTCTTTTATATAGTTGATTACACTTTTTCCATTGTATTTGATTTGAATCAACAATTCTTTGAAGTTTCGAAAGTAGTTTTCAAGTCGAAATTGAAAGAGTCGTCTTAGTCTTCCTTCCGTTTTTTAACAAGAAATTGCTAAGGTGTCACTTTGAGAAAAGATAGTTTAGATATGTACTTAGTTTTCTTTTTGTCATCCTCACATTAAGGAAACTGAAAAAACAAATACATGCATGTGCATTTGCATTTCGACTGCATGCAGAAATTGATTTAGGACAGTGCATCTTAGTGTGTGCTCTCTGCTCTATGTTGAAAGAATTTTACTTCACTTTCCTTAGTAGCTAGGATTTTCATTGCAAAAAGAAAGTAAACGACTATTTATCATCTTAGCTTGCATATTTAGGAATTGCATATCTACATCATGCAGTGAACCTTAAAGGCAAACTTCTTAAGAAAGATTAACTGTAAAATAAACCTCAATGAACATAAAAACGCTTTGGAACCTAACACACAACATCTAGAAGTCTAGGATAGAGACCTATTCCGGCATCGTAAAGCCTAGTAACTATTGTCTTCTTCATCCTTTATCATTAAGAAGCCGTGTATGTTTCCCTATCAATCACAATACCCTGAACACAGCCTTCGGGAAGATTGACAACTATACGTAAAAAGTAATCCCTCTGTCTAGATTTCCAAAGAAGTCACGTTCATTCCTTTTCAGACTCCTTAAAATAAAAGGTCCATCTGAGCACTTGCCACTTCAGGCTCATTAAAAATCGAAGGCTACTAGAGTCATCTTTAGTTTTTTCTCGACTCTTTAAAATTGAAAAAGCAAGTTGTGTCAAAGCATCATAAAAATTATTTTAATTGAAATAACATCATTGTTGCCTCGTTGGTCTTAGGTTGATAAAATGGAGTCCACCAATCAAGGATTTCCCCTTGGGGGGAATTCTAGTCCCTTATCCTCTTGGGGAAATGTTGGTGCTCCTCATATGGCTACTTTGTCCCTTCTAGGACTTACAATTGGCCTGCCAGTATGGCTTTTCTCAACTATTGTCATTCAAAACACCGTAGTTCCTGAGCAATCAAATCAGCAACCAGATGATACTAAAGTTGCTCCCCCACCTTCTACTTCATTTTTTCTCCCTCTCCTTCTTCCTCTTCGCTTGGTGAAACTAATAACGCTAAAAACCAAGTAATTGAGAAGAAGAAGAAAGGGAAGGAGAAGAAGAAGAAGAAGCCAACGGCAGAAGGGGGAAACCATGCATCGTCTGGCGAAAATCCACACACTACACCATCCAAACCTAAATCTCCATGTGTCATTTGCAAAGGAGACCACTATCATTGAGATTGTCCTTGCATCGCACAGATCTTAAGGGACTGGTCTCCCCATTTGTACAATCCGGTGTCTTCAACCTCTGACGATCATGTTGAGAGCACACCATCAACTAGTGAAAACGAATTCAATGGATAGAAAGGAAGATCTAAATTTCCTTGTATACTGTGTGATGGTCATCATTCCCTCCACCGTTGTCCTTTCCTGGACGAAGCTAAAAGAGTCTTGGATTACTGTCATGTTTCACCACAGTGACTCCCTCCTGGATACAAGGAACTCTTATCGAGTCCACCACTAGTTGAAAATCTGACTGACACAGCTTTGTTGTCGGTCGAAGCACCTATCATTGAAGATAAACCCTTTGAGTCCACACCGGACCAAAGTCAACAGGTCAAGGCGGCAGTTGACCCAGTCTTGTCTTCAGAAGTTCCACCTTTAGATGATACAGTCATCAAAGAGAATGAGAACGACACTGTTCAGATTCTTTTTGTTAACATAGAACCGATGAACCTATGGTAAATCTATCCATTCCTTTATCGCAGGAAGGAAGTTCGTCAAAGATTCATCCGTCCATTTATTCGGTCCCTCCTCCAAGCAATCTAGTCATTTCCTTCGATTGGAATCTACTAGGGAGACCCTGCCTACCATCTAATGTACCATTCTGAATCATAGTACAAGCTTACATAATGGTTATGGTTGGTACTATCGTATATGAAGGGGCTTTCGTGAGTATCCTTTCCTCAACTGCTTGGAAAGCGCTTGGTTTTCCATCACTTCTGCCTGAGATTCAAAATATGTCAGGCTTCAACAAAGGAACCAGTCGATCGTTAGGGATCCTTTCAAATTTGCCTATAACTTTGAGAAGGAAAACCGTTTTTGTGAACGTAATGGTAGTCCAAGGGCCATTCGATTACAATCTACTCCTTGGACATGACTACATTTATAGCATGGGAGCTATTGTTTCCTCACTCTTTAGGGTGATGTGTTTCCTGTATGAAGGCAGAATGGTCCAACTCGTAGACCAGCTTTCATTCCCTGGTTCAAACACGACTACTAGTCAAATGCCATCCCTAACTAGTCTTTTTGCACAAGGAATGTCTCATCAACCTCCAATCCGTCCACCTGATGAGTGTTAGTGATTCGATGAATGTGACTAAACCCATGGGGCATGCACCATGGTCTACTTTGGCAATAAAACCCCAAATATAAGGTAGGTTTCCGTGTAGGATATATGACTAGTCTGACACACCCGTCCGTTTAGGAAAATGGGACTAGACTGGAAAAGGATTCCTTCGTCAAAGGTTATGTGAGTGGAAGCTCGTACCATTCACCTTTGTCCGTTTCGATGGACAGAGCCAAGGAAGTGTTTTGTCTGCAAATGTGGATGGAACAACCTTGCCTTAATGCAAGAACTTCCATATGGTAACCTGGAAACTCTACTTCTCTTTATACCTGGTGGCATGCAAACCTTTTGCATGCAAGTGAAAAATGACCTTTTGTTTTCTTAGTTTGTAGGTTTATTTTCTTAGTTTGTAGGATCTCAACCCTTTAACCTCGTAGGTTGGTCGTTCCTAGCTTTCATACAAAAGGCTCTGAAGCAAAGTTGTGCATGGGGCAAGCTCCCTAAAAAATGAACCTACTAATGAGAGACATCCTTATTATATGATTGGCACGAGCAATGTTTCCACAAATTTCAACCTCGTTAAAAAATAAACCTAGTTATGAGCATATGTTCCCCCAGAGTTCAAGCTCATTAAAAAATGAACCCACTTTCGGTAAATAACCCTTGTGATCGCATTACTATCAGCTTTTGAGCCTTGGTCTTACCATCATCTTTTAGCCGATCATCCGCCTCCACTTGATTGTTTACCCTTTGGAGGAACAGCTTCGATGGGTGATTATGTTAGCCATCTTCTTTACATTGTTGTGATTTAAAAGTTCCAAACCTTAGCTGGAACCAGCTGCTACTCGAAAATATCACTTGTTCCTCAAAGACGAGTCTCTTTTAAGCTCTTTTTAGACTCATAAAATATAAAAAGATTGTCGAGCAATTGGCCTCTCCAGCTCGTTAAAGTGATTAGAAGTGCCATCCCTCCTCTATATTTTAATCTTTTTGGACTTGAGGGATCATTACAAAAAAATATCGAGCGCTTATCTTTTTCGGCTCGTTAAAGTGATCAAAAAATTCATCCCTTTCGTATTATTTTATACTTTTTCAGACTTAAGGGATTATACTGCGAAAAAGGATTATTGGAGTTTCCTTTCCATCTCTTTTCAAACTCTATAAAATTTAAAATGACCGAGTTATATTTGTCATTAAACTCATTACAACAATAGCAACAAACTTGTCCATTACAGACAAGAGTGAGTTCCATTGTTGCTAGGCTCACTAAAACATAGCGACAGGTTTGCTTGAAGGGAAAATTATAGAACAAGCATATGTTATCCTCCTCAAGATTGACAAAAATAAAGAGATACTGGTCAGAAATGACCGGGGAAAAATTGGGAAGAAAACTTGAAGAACTTTATTGGTAGCAGGTCGCTCTTGAACATGACACTTTCACTCCATTACCATAATTGAGTCAGGTTGGGTTATTCCGTTCACCGGTCAGATCACCATTAGTCCTCCGTACCATCCATTTTTGGGGTTAACGCTATCAATCCATTTTTAGTGTCGCTGATATGTTCAAGAGAAGTCACTCAGAGAATTCACCAACCCAACTTACGCCTCATCTGTTGCAATACCTTCACGCTCCATTCTTTCATGACCACCACCCTGAACCTTGTATCATCAGATCGTTTTCACCTCCACAAAATCATTTTCTCCGTTCTATGTCATAGATGTGGGATTCATTAAGGCCCTCCTACGATGGGTCACTTCTTGTCAACATCAACTCATTATCCAAGATGTCGACTTAGGAACAACCCTTTCAATAATTTGAAGCTTGCATGCCTCAATGGCAAGTTTCTCACTTCCGACAACAAGTTTACATCAATGGCCTTCGACCGAAAGATTTTACGTGGTGTTCGACATCGACTCATGTATTCACACCACGTGAATTGTACTGCAGTACCTTAAGGGTCATCATCATTATCAATGATTCCTCTCACGTCTGTTAACAGCTTACATCATTAGCTGGTAATCAGGCGATGTCTTTCCATGTTCGACATCAGAACATCTTTTCACATGGATCGGCTTGTACTTCGGGCAAAGATTGAATGATTTTGAAGACCCTATATCTAGTTTCATCCATCTGGGCTGCGATATATTTAGGAAAAATAAAGACATCAAATGTACATCATAGCTACACAGATAATCATCCAAGCTAAGGGATGATGGCTCTACCAGAATCATCAGTCTGCCACACAGACGGTTGTATGTCCTATGTACATGAAAATGAATTTATAAAGTTGAGCATGGTAATTCCCACCTCATCTAGATCATGAAAATGTTATGAAGATAATGTATTGTATTATATCTTATTACAGGTCACCTTCCAGTTAGAAAAACCTTGAATCCTCATGATAAAGTATTTCACCCAACATTAGAATATTTACGACCTCATGCTTTAGAGAGCAACTGTTATAGACATATTTGGGCAGTGAAACCCCAATCACATATTTCCATAAACCAAGGGCTTCTAAGCCCCTAAAATTTTTGTTTCATACCCTAAAGGAACAAGGTCATCTGATTACATCATTTCCTAGAAGTTCTCCCTGAAAAACTACTCAGAACTGGTCAAAACTGGACCATACAGACTGCTCCATGCTAAGGGTGCAATGCATCTCACTTGTTACACATAGAGGGTGCGATGCATACTGAAAAGCCCTTTTGTAGGGTGCAATGAGCGAGAGCAGACAAATGGCAGAGGTAGTTTTCTAGGTGGAAACCCAGAGAATCTTCTAGAAACTGCTCATTTGACACTTGCCTCTCAGAATTCGCCCATGGATGAGTAAGAGATCAATGAAATCTCCAAGTGGAACCAAGAACTATTAGAGAAATTACACTAATCAAGATCCTAGAAGCTGACTCACCCACCTACAAATATCCATATATGGATCCCTCATCTTAGAGATCCAGAGGCTGGAATTTTGTATTTTGTAAGAAAGTGTTGTTGGTTTCTCTATGAAACATTATAGTGTTGGGTGATCTAGTATTTTCATGAGGTGAAGAGGGCTTTCATGTTGGGAGGATGGCGCTGGATCAGACAGCTGGGTAGTAATCCTCTCTTCTACTACTTCTATCAATAAAGTTATTTGAGTTTTCCTCCATATGCTTGTATATTTCTGAATCTTGTATTTGTTTATGCATATGTATGGTTAATATATATCTGATCCTATATTGTTTATGGTTATACATCTATATGCTTTTATGGTATTTTTTTGCTTTCACTCTACAGGTGTTCTTTGAAGCAGGACAAGTGAGGAAAGAGTGGCGAAAGCTCTATCAAATGAGAGAGGAGACAAGTAAGGAGCCAGGCAAAAGGCTAAGGTTGGTACTCTCTGCTTCTCTCTCATCTATCTCTCATAAAGGAAAACACAAGTTGCTTTGGTTTGTTTTTTTCTAAGATAGCTACCCGTCTTAGTGGGACTAGCAGCTCTGAATGGGCACTAGTTTTCCCAATAACAAAGACTATTGTGAAGAACAAGCAATAGAAGACCGGACTTCAATTGAACATATTAAGATTAGAATCTACGATGATCTGCACGACAGTTTCTTTTGTACAACCCCTACCCTTCTACACAAGTTCCTACTTGTGAAAAGTGGATAGCATATTATTGAGTATCGACCACCATTAGGGATACCCACCAACACTGATTAGAAGAAAGATAAAATTAAGTGGCAACAATTTCCTGACGCTCAGTGTAAAGAAAATAATAATGACTGACGGAATTTCTTGGGATTATTTCCTAAGAAAATAATAATGAGTGACGGATACCTCTTCGTGAACTGACACTAAGTCGGTTCGGCATGGTGGGGGGGGTAATGGATCATGAGTAAAAAAGAAAAAAATGAAGTTGGAGAAATATGTATAACTAACAAGTATGTAAGGAAGAAAGTGGACTATCAAGAAAGAAAAATAATAAGAAAACTGGCCAAAGAGAGATCAAAAATATAGATAATTTACTGATATACAAAAAATAGCACGGGACAAGAGACAACAAGAACGAGATAAAAATAGAGAACATGAATACCATAGGAAAAGGATGCAAAATTGGGAGCGTGAGAGCGGAGATGCATGGGACTCCTCAAAAGAGTTGAGAGGCATAAAACTGTCTACACCGATAGAGAATGAAGTTCTACTGATAACCCCCGAGAACAAGTAGACGCCATGGAATTCAATGAATTTGGTTCACCAATGAGAACAATTTCGACTATAGCAATAGCGAGTTCAAGAGTAGGATAATTTCTTCAATCGTGAAATTATTCATAAATACCTACAGTTTGGTATAATGGCCAAGAACAAAGAAACTTTCAAGAAAGAGAAAATTATGACCAAGATCATTCAAATAATAATAATGAAGAAAAACAAGTACTTATCCAACCGAGCAATCTCACAATCGTATCCCCCTACCACAGATTATATTTGTTGAAGAAACCCAAAGTATAGAAGCAGACAAAGAAGAGTTGTGACCTCGAGAAATTTGGTTCAAAGAATATATAGATAAGGCATGCCAAACTAATGAATCATTATCACAAGTTATCATCGACAAAGAGGAAAATAAGAAAATGTTAATCGACGACAAGTCTGATAGTAACAACCATTTAAGTAAAAATCTAGAATCTCCACCACCACGACTTCCTTAAGTCAAAATGGGTTTGAACAACATACCCATCTACGAAGGTGACGAAGACCTGAAAAGGCACTGGTTTGTTTATGAAAAAATTTGGACTATGAATGATATAATCGATGAAGACAATAAAATGGCACAATTCACTACAACCCTAAGAAAATGAGCATTAACGTGGTTTATGAAACTCAGAAAAACAACCTAAGTCAAAAAGTGAAATCAAAACTAGTTTTCTTACATTTTTTAAAGCACAAAATACCAAACAGCTTTCAGCTAAGAAATTAAAAGAAATCAAGCAAAGATTGAACAAATCTGTATGCAAGTATGACAAACATTTCAAAGATCTATTGATCCAGATCCCATATACCATCGACGATCACCTTCTAGTTCAATGGTATGTGGTTGGTTTATTATAGAAAATATGAGGTCTACTTCAAATGCACGAAGTTAAAAACTATGAAGAGGCACTGAAATTAGTGCAACAAATTAATCAAGATGATGAAGGCCAATCAACTATCTCATCGAATGATAATAAACTTGAATACAAACTAGACCATTTACAAAACTCTATAATGCAATTGGCACTCCAAAAGAGCCATCTTTGGTGTACTAATTGCCACATAAAAGGTCATATGAAATATACTTGTAAATTTGTAGATTATTTCGACCAAGATGTTCGAAGGATATAATATGACATGTATTGTGACATATGCTAAGTCACTTCTAACCACTTGACTAAATATTTCCAGTAAAATCTATGAAAATCCAAATCGAAGTGGTGTGTTATCTATGAAGACAATGTCCATTCCACCCAGGAATGTCCACTTAACAGGAAAAGTAAACCTAATTACCATCTTTTCTATCATACTTAGGCTACTAATCAATTCAATGAATCACCATTCTTTGAGGGAAGAGGATGAGGTTGAGAAGGCTATGGCAGATGACGATGAGGATATAATGGTAGGGGATGTGGTCGTGGTCGAGGTTGAGTAAGATTTTACTGCTACACCTATTGGCAAGAAGGACACATTGCTCCATAATGTCCTTTGAAAGATAAAACTAACTTATGCTTTTCTGGTCTAGGTGATCATTCTTTAGAAGATAACTCTAAAATTATTGAGAAAACAGTAAACAAAAATATTGTTAATTTGTTACAGATAGTACTCGAGAATGAGATTTTAAATTCCAAAACCCTTAATGTAGTCACAAGGTCTGGCACAGGAAGAAATAATAAAAACCAAGACCACCAAGTGATTTAACCAATCAATAATATGATGAAATATCCCAATATGAAAGGACATAATGATACAATGACAAAAGTTCTCATTTTTTTATGAAAGAAACTGAACAAAAATGACTATCTAAGGATTTAATCTTGGAAAAATTCCTTGATCTATGAAAAGAAGAACATTTTGTTGCTCGTCTAGTAGATTTACTGAATGTGTTGAAAAACTATGATGAAAACAAAGAAAAAGGAAAAAAAGTTCTACAACTCTCACAGAGAAATCAATTTGAAGACCATTATCCACAAGTCGACTTAGAAATAAATGGATATATGGTTAGACAAGTTGTGTGAACTTTGGATCACAGGTAATTATTCTTCCAAGAGGGACATGGATTAATATGGGTTGACCGAACTTGCATAGGACGACTAATTATCATAAACTAGTTGGCTAGAGATTTATTGAACCAATAAGGACACTTTGACATGCACAAACGCCCATAATGGAGATCCCGACAATAATCAACTTTGAAGTCACCAATTTGGTCAAATAAATCCCTACATATCAGGCACTAGTCATTCGACCTTGGGGTTGAAAAATGAAGGCAAATATATCATTAGAAAAAATATAAAATTAAGTTAAAAGGAAACAATAAGAAGATTATTATCCATTTGGACCCCTATGAAGGAAACTCGTGGGTCAAAGCTTTTGATGAAGAAGCTAAAATGAAACAACTATATCAAGTACTGCATGAGGATCATGACAACTTTGAACCAAATGTTGATGGGGAAATTCTAACAAGATATCCACTTTCCATCAGACATACCTCTGACACGAAGCTTTATGTAAGGTAGATTGAAAATTATGAATCTAATGCAAAATAATGTTGGACAGTTCAAGCCATTCCAACCTTAAAAATATATCCATGTTATTCAATTAAAGTAATATCAAGTGTACGAGAGAAAAATTGTCAAGAAACACTTTCTTTACTTATGACACAAATGAATCCAGCAACATAATTTGATTCAAAGAAAGGGTTTCTCTTGCTAATCACATCGAACAAGTAATAAATTCTATTGGAGAACATGGTAGAATGCAAAGTCTAGTACAAATTTTATAGGACAAGCCACGAGGTGGTGGGATACCCACTCGCTTCGACTTCAAATATGGACAACTACAACAACATACTTTATGGAATGTTTAGGAGGGAAAAAATTATTTTCATAAATAAACATACCCATTTTTAGCACAAGACAAGACCTTGTCATTCATATCCAAACATGTGAGTCAGAATGGAGAAGGTTTGGTTATACAGATGTGCGAGTTTGGCCACACATGTTCCCAAACACCTTGGACAATCTACCAATAAATGGTATAAATTGTAATAAGCTCATGGTCAATCACTTCAATGGAAATAAATAAGGGAAATATTCATCAAGGACTTTGAATTCAAACTGGATGAGGCTAACTTAAAGGATGCAGTACAGAAAATAAAATATTGTATCATAGAAAAGCAACTTACGAACGAAAGGTTGTAGATACCTTAGTAACTTGTAATTATATATCAAAGATGTCTTAACAAAGGAGGCTAGACATTTAGAAATGGAGGAATCACGTATTATTGGTCAAATATTTTGCTTGAATAAAAGTCACCCTGAAAATTATAAAAGAATTCAAACAGTTTATAAAATCAGTGAACAAGAGGAAGTCAAAAAAAAAAAGATTTTCCACCAGAATATCAAAAAATAAAATTCAGAGAACAACTCAACAAATATAAAGCACCCGATTGGATGAATATTGAGATTAAAATACGCAAATTTGACATATCTAATGACGATCGACTGAAAATTGCCCAACTTGGTGATTACTGGTTGGAGAAACAAATTGTTGAATTTGTCGATATACTTAAAGAATACCAAGATGTATTCACCTAAGGCTATAAAGACTTAAAAGGAATTCTCAAAGAAATGGGAGAAATTAAGATCAATCTTATTCTAGGAGCCAAACCAATAAATAAATGACCTTATAATATTGTGCATAAGTATAAACCTATTATGCAAAAAGAAATCAAAGGAATGTTAGTCACTGGTATTATTTATCCTATAGAAACATCAGAGTGGGCGAGTCCTATGGTTGTTCAACCAAAGAAACATGACCCCACTAGACTACACATTTGTGTTGATTATCTAGGATTAAATAAAGTAAAAGTCACTAACCCATTTTTTATTCCATTTGCTGATGAAATTTAAAATGAGGTCGCAGGACATGAATGTTATTCTTTCACTGATGGATTCTCGGGCTATAACTAGGTACCTATTGTGGAAGAAGATCAAGAAAAAACAACTTTTGTTACTAAATTTGGTTATTTCTCTTATAGAGTAATGCCTTTCAGTGTAAATAATGCCCAAGCAGTATTCTCAAGAATCCTTGTTAAATCATTCCAAGAGTATATCTATAAAACAATGGAAATTTATTTCGACTATTGGACAATGTACACATTATTAAAAGACCATATTCAGTGCCTACGACTGATGCTTGAGCAATTTCGTCAAATACGTCTATCTTATAATAAAATAATGCATATTTGCAACACCTATTGGAACATTGTTGGGCCATGTGGTTTCAAAGGAAGAGATCAAAGTAGATATGGTAAAAATCAAAGTCATATTAGATATCAAGTCCCCTGTGAATTAGAAACAAATCAAAACATTTTTAGGCCATACAGGATATTATATAAATTTCATTTGACATTATTTTGACATCACACTTCCAATCGACAAGCTTGTATGAAAATATGTTCTTTTTAATGTGGTCTAACGAATGCAATAAATCATTCCAATTGTTAAAAAAGAAACTAGTTGAAGATCCAATTCTTAAGTTTCCTGATTGGTCCAAACAATTTCATGTACACGTTGATGCATCAATTGTTGTAGTCAAAATAGTATTAGCACAATCTATAAAAGGAATTGATAGACCATCGAAATGCTTACGCTAGACGGAAGCTTAACCAAATTCGAACAAAACTGCTCCACAACAAAACGTGAAGCTCTATCTATTATTTTCACGTTGTAAAATTTTCGACATTGCCTCTTGCCCAATCCATTCATATTTTACATTGATCACCAAGCCTTAAAATATTTTGTCAAAAAACTAGTTCATCAAGGTCGAATATGTCGATGGTTATTATTATTTTAATAATTTGAGTTCGAATTCATCATACAACCAGGAAAACATAATATCGGTCCAAAACATTTATCTCGACTTGAGTCTTAGGAGGAACTAACTGATATAGACGACGACCTTCCAGATGCACATATATTCAGAATTGAAGCAGTTCCGTCAAAACTTGCCAAAATTGCATAATTATTACATAATTGGAAAGCACCTGACGGTCTATCAGTTAAGACAAAGGCACTTGCTATAAAAGAAACACCATATACATTAATAAATGGACAATTATATAAGCTAGGAATTGATGAAGTACTTCGTAGGAGTGCTTTGGAACATGAAAGAGAAGTAATCATTGTCGAAGCACACAATGGGGGAGTTGTTGGACGTTATCAAGTAGAAATGATTGCGTGAAAGATAATGCAAGAAGGAATCTAGTGGCCAACACTATTCCATGATTATCGCCAATATTTACAAAAATGTGATATATGTCAAAGAATGAGTCATCCTTTATCGAAACACCAAATGTCATTGCATTAAATTATCCCTTCACTACCCTTTGAGATACGGGAGATCGACGTTTTCAGCCCATTCCCTAAAAGAGGTAAGAGAATGTGAGAAAAATATATAATAGCTACAGTCGAATATCTACCAAAGAGGGCAGAAGCTGAGTTAGTCGGGTCTTGCACTAAAGAAGTTGTAGCGAAATTTATACATGAAAATATAGTAACACGATTTGGCTACCCTTTAGTTCTTATTAGAAATACAGGAACCCACTTTGTAAATGGTAAAACCCAAAAACTAATAAATAATTTTATGATCAAACATCATAAGACTACTTCCTACCACCGACAAGCTAATGATATTGTCGAGTCGTTCAACAAAACACTAAATAAAGGATTAATGAAAATTTGTAATGTCGACAGAGATGACTGGGATGATAAATATTTGGTCATTCTGTAGGCCTATCATATAGCATATAAACATGAAATGTGAGCAACACCATTTAAAAAAAAATTATTCAGGAAGCAATTGCACCATCCCATTGTTCAACAAACATAAAAAGTGTGAAGAATATACCAAAATACAATACAAAGTTACAAATGGAACGAATCAGATAATTACACCAGCAAGAGGAAGATCGACTTTTTGCCCTTTATCATTAATAGTTCAACAAGGAACATCAAGTCTAAACACTTTTAAGTTGGAAACTTAGAGCTACCATATGAAAATAAAATTATAGGCAAACCAAAAAAGCATGAAATTGTGTGGTTAGGACCATTTGTTATTGAATACATCCAACCTTTCGGAGATACACAATTGAAGACTTTACAAGGACACCTTTACAAATCACTTGTTAATGGTGCCTAACCTAAATGATATAATACCTAGTAACATTTAGTATAGGTTAGCCATGTGATAGTAGATGAAAAGGCTAACTGATTAATATGTAAAAATCTAAACTATTAAAAAATTATAATAAAACTAATAAAAAATATTTAAGTTACTAAATTATTTTCATATGTTTTGTGTGTATTAAAATTAAATTAAGTAAAAATAATTAAAAAAATAGTTATAGATATAATCGACATAACATTTGGTTTACGAATAAAAATAATTGGAACAATGGCCTAGGAAATTATATCAAAACAACACTCTGGAATGGGAGTCGGACCTTCGCAATCCTCTTAAGCAAAAACAAAGTTCGGAATGACAACAATATATAAATTAATGAAAGATAGAGCACAAGGGAATATATCGACTTAGATCACAAAAGAAGCATCCAGTAGAGCAACCACATCAAGTACGATTTGACAGTTTAGTGAACCAACAAACAAGCATTGACTATCCATCCACAAGTAGTTCCAAAAAATCACTCATGTATAACAACTTGGTGTATGACCCCGATAGAACCGTATCATAAAATATAAAAAGAGGGATCCATCAGCTAGAGTAATCAAGTACGGTCACCCCTTTTTGACATGTTATATGTTCTGCACATACCATTACCATCATACGATCAGCAAAAGTCATTTCAAAATATTTCACAATTACTACCCACTATGCGGAAAAGGTGGCGAGTAGAAAGCATGCACTCGTATGGTGATGATCGAAAAATCAATTATAAATAGAAGAGACAATTTGGATGGCATCAATTGAGGAATAATTATGGCACAATTAATGTCACTCCTATAAAAATCAAAGAGCGCCCTAGTTTATTAAAAATCTTGCTTGAAATTCCAAGTGACATACCTTGTGACTTGGATGATATCCCATATATACCAAGTCCTATTATTTATAATTTTGAACTCCCAAACTTCCTTCGAACAGAAGAATTTTGAGATGATTTTTCCATGGTGAAGTGAAATTCTAGGTCATATGACGAGGAAATCACAGTCGAGCCTCGAACCTAGGAAAGATTTGATCTCGCCGATAAAACAGAGCTGGAAATTTGGATGCATAATATTTGGCAAGCAAAGGTTGATGAACCAACATGGGAAAAACATTTTGAAGTTTATCTTAAATGGGCTAAGATAGGAGACTTATAGAATTCTTAGACTAGCCTTTTAGAAAAAGTCATAATTTGACATTCTTGGTGCCCCCTTAGTTGTAGACCTCTAAGGGATGAAAGAGGAGGCCGCCAAATACCTAATCAATAGGTATCATAATGGAAAATTTTGGTTGGGTCATCCTGTTACACAGTATTTTGTCACGCTTCCTGCACTTCCCTATGACATACCCTGAAGTGCCTAAAACATGATCAATATACAGTACACTCATCAATGTATACATCTCAGCTCTCTCCTTTAACTTTGCCTGGAAAATATCTAGAGCTTTCCTTGAAGAAATAGCTCATGAAACCCTAAAATGATAATCATTACCCTTATGAAGCTCAAAACCACAATGATCGCATATTGCACCTTGTTAAGCCAGCGATGGCATCGCTTTATTCTCTCTCATACTTGTGATGGTCTTAAAAAGGAAGTTTTCCCAAAGAGGATGAGAAGCTTCGTGATCTAAAAGCTTCCAGATCGACGAGTTGGAGGTGGTTTCGCATAGATGAGGTTGAATCCTCCTAATTTGACCTCTTAGTCTCATTCCTATGAGCTACCTCCTTGAGATGTGGGCCTAATCCTATATTTGGAGGAGGTCCAACTCCCTCTCCTAGCCTATAAATTTCCCCTCTACCATTCCCAAATGGTTGGTCAATGTCCATTAGCACCCTTATGCTGAGATTATGCTAGAGGCAATTCATTGGACTTGGAGAAGGAGTGTTGGAGAGTTTCTTGGCTTGGAGTTGGATTACCACTCAAGGAGATCCTTTCAACATCAAGGCTATGGTTGTAAGCTTACCTTCATTCTTTAAATAATAATACAACTGCTAGTTCATCTTCCCAATATATATGTTCATGTATGTATTTGTTTGGCATTCTTTGATCGGCTAGATATATTATTATTGGATTTTCTATTGGTTTTGGTATGCTTTATTGTCTCTTGTTTGTTTGTATAGGTACATAAGTGCTGAAAGAAGTAGGAACAGGACCTTGTCACAAGAAAATCGAGGATTTCAACAAGGGGAATCAAATTAGCATCAGATTAATGTATTCCTCCTCTCTTGTTATATTTTTCAATCATAATCTAGGAAGATGTCTAGTTGATCATCCTCTCAAGTTGCTAGACCCAATCATTGGGCTAGAGGGATCGTCTATGTCCATAGAGAGGATTAACCTTGACAACAAAATGGTGACTCCACTAGGGATCCTATGACCTTTTCCTTCCTCTCCTTCACCGTGTCTTTTGACGAGTTTGGTCAGCCATTGATTTTTAGATTTCATTGCTTGCTTGCAGTCAGTGTCATTACCTGGTAGATGTCTGAAACTTGTTAGCTTGAGCTGTTTTTGAAAATTTTAGATTTCTTTGTCCTTTTCCTCGACCATCGCGGATATGAGCATGATAGTCACGATGATATCACAGGTTTTGTAGTTACAATAGTGATGATCGCTACTTTATTGCTGACAGGTGCGATGATTGCAGAAAAGTTAGAAATTTAGGTTTTTCTCTGTGATTTTTAGTTTCAGTTATCTTCTCCTTGTGATTTACCAGTGTGTTTGTTTATTGGCTCTCTCATTATCTACTTGCAACTGCCTCTTGACTTGGCTTGAGTGTTTTTGAAGTTTGTTTAGCCTTTTAGGGTTCTAGGTCTTCTAGGCCAACCTTAGTACACTCGTCAGTCTTCTGATCACAGATTGTTTGCCTGCATTCAAAAGTATTTGTGTGTTCAGACGTGCTTGCAGCTTACTTTTGGTTCTTGTGACTTATGTTGTTTTCATTAGAGGATATAGTGAAATTTTCTTAATCTTCATTAGACGAATGATATATTACAATTCAGTCATCTCATTGGATCAAAAGGAAGTGTTTGCTTTGAAGTTGTTTATGTTCCAAACTGAAAGTGAAAGTGCAATTCTTTTCTTAGTTTTTGGAACATTTTGCGTTTCATTCGAATCATTGGTGTGAAACTAATTTTCATACTTCTTGGTTTGCCTACATTCTCTTTCCCTTTGCACTAGATTACATTTGTTGCATATTGAAAAGAGAAAAGAAAAATCATCATTATATCTTAGAGATTTTGCTTTAATATTTGGCATTGCATTTGCTTATCATATGAAGGATTAGATTTCATATTTTGCATTTTGTATTTTGCATTTTAATATGGTCATAGATGCATATTGCATTTGGCTTGATGCATGATTTGAGTGATTTTCTTCCCTACATATCTAGCCTTCATCAAATTAAAAGATTTTATTTCATCATCTAGTTTGCATTTTAGGAAGAAATACATCGTCAAGACCTTGAATTTGAGACATACTTACAAGATCAACTTTAAAATCTATCAATTAACGTAAGGACAATTTGAAACGTTAATTAAAATCTATCAATTAACGTAAGGACAATTTGAAACGTTAACGATCATATCTAGTGGTCTTGGTTAGAGACCTGTTCCATCTTCTTTAAAACTTAGCAGTTGTCGTTAGGTTCAACATTAGACAGCACTATCACAAACTTGTGCTCCCCGTACCATCGTGTATATAAAGGGAGACCCCTATAGGTTGCAATCCTTTATCCATAGGAAGTCGAGTTTGTTAGCCTGTAAACGTGATACATAAAACACAGCATTCAGGGAGATTGCCTGCACATACGTCAAGTCCTTGGTCAATTCATTGGCTGAGGTGTATATTGCAGTTCACGGTTACTTAGTACTCCTTTTACCTAGATTCACTAGAGCAGTAATTTGATATTTTCTGACTCTTTAAATTTGAAGAGATCATCAGGAAACTTGTCATTTCACGCTCGCAGAACTATTGAAAGCTACTAGAGTCACCTTTTCTCCCTTTTCTTGACTCTTAAAAGATGAAAAGGCGTTGTTTTTGTTTCTAAAATATAACTGCCCATAGTAAACATGACATCCCAAGCAATTGCTTCTTAGACCAAATTGAGTAATTCCCTGTTAATTTCGAGATTTTTAAAGCCTTAATCAATTTGTTTCCATTCCCTTTTGTTGTTGAGGGGAAGCCATCGTGGTTGAATGATTGAGTCCATCTCATAGTTCCCCTTCATTGTCTGATACTGAAGGGTCCTCCAAAGGGGTTCATCCGGAACTTCCTTAGTCACTTGAGGATCAAGGTGTTGAACTTGTAATTATTCTGAGCATCCAAACTTTGTCTTCTCGCCCGCCTCCATCATATTCCTTGTCACCACAAGAATCTAATCCAGATTCCTCTGATAATCCCATACAAACACCCAAGAGTCTGTAGACTCTAGAAAGTCCACCAAGACTGGTTGTTTATCCACTGAACCCATTGTTCGATCCTATTGTGATATCTCTATAGCAGTCATACAGTCCATATGATCGACCTGGTATTCATTTGGAGTTATCTCCTTAGACATCTCTAGTTCCTCGTTGCTAGTTGTTTCAATCTATGGAGTCAAAAGGCGAGATCCTAGTCTCCTCTCCAGGTCATTCGGAAGTTTCTGCTACACACACTCCTCACGTAGAGGATGAGCAGGGATACGAGTTCCCTCCAAAATGTTTCCCTTTTATGGGAAGAGTCCCATCTCTCTCTTATCTTGAGTTTAGAGAGCCCATATTGCCGCATGGTTATACCTCTCTAGCTCGGTTGGTTTCGAGCATTCCTAGTGCCTCGTCATTGTATCAAAACCCTATCTGGTCTTCCGCCACTATGCCTACATTAGGTTTGTTCATTCAGAACACAACCTCTCGGCTGATTGTACAAACTACAGTTACTTCAGTTTCGGTTCAACCTACCATTCTGTCTCAACCTATCTCGTCATTTCAGCTGACTCTTCCTGTTTAACCAACAGTCTCAGGTCAGGTCTCAGTAAGTTCTTCTACCCCTCTAGTGAGTGGACAAATTGTGCCACCGTCCAGGGAGCAAGATCTAAATATCCCCATGATGTATGGCGAAACCAATGTGAGTGGATTACAAAATCACATGGTTGGAATGAATCAACCCTTTTATGGTGTTATTCCTAACCCTGTTGGTCCATTCGAGTTAGGTAATGTCCAATACCAGCAGCCATATATGGCTCATGTCCCATTCCAACTGGATTACGTCCCATATGGTTCGTAAGCTATGGTAAATATGCCTTACGTTCCTCAATTTGGGCCTTATGTTCAGCCTGGCCAATCCATTGTGCCTGGTGGATATGGCCATCTAATTCGGGAACTATAAATACCCTCAAGGTATCACCCCAGGAACTATCTAGATACCCTTGCAGCAGTAAGGACAACCTTCGCAACAGCAAGGGAAACCTTTGCAACAGCCAAGGCAATCTTTGCAACAACAAGGGAAAACATTGCAACACCAAAGGAAACTACTAAAACTGCAAAGGAAACCTTTCCAACAGTCGCAGTAACCTTTGCAGCCGCAGATGCAGTTTGTTCAGAAGTCCTCCCAACCTTTTTCCTCGCAAGGCCAGCCTTTGCAGCAACAAGGTCAGCCTTGGCAGCAACAAGCCTTATATGTGTATCAGCAAGGTCAGCCTTTGCAAGGTCAGGGTCAGCCCTTACATCAGCAGGTTCAAAATCCTTACGTCCAAGGTCAGCAAGTTCAGCAGCCTTATAACCCATATGCCATGTACAATGTTCATCAGCAGCCTATGGGCGGGGTGTTTCAAACCTACCTAGGATAGAATCCTCCTTATGGGCAAGGTAACCCTCAGTGGGGACAAAATCAAATTCCATATGGACAAAATCTACCACTATGGGGGCAAAATCCCTACCATCAAGAATGGACTCTCCATTTTGGGTCTCCTCAAAGGCCCTATATGTTGTTTAACACAAAATTTCCTTTCTTGGTTGTGTTGCGACTCGCTTGAAGTTTCCAGGCTCGTGAATGATCCCATTCTTCATTCATCATGTTGGCCTCCAGTTCCATTGAAGATTCTGAGTGAATGCCCCGAATTTGAGGGGAAATTGGAGGATCTGCAAGCCCATCTAATGACATATCACCTCTGGTGTTCCTCCAATTCATACATCGATGATTCTATCTATCTTCGACTCTTTCAAAGAACTCTCACAAGTCTTGCCGCCAAGTGATACATCGAATTTCCTCGAGGTACCTACGGTGATTTCAACTCTCTTTTTATGGCTTTTCTTACTCATTTCCAGCTGTCGATTCGCTATGAAACTGGAACTCATATGCTTACGTCACTAAAGCAAGACATCGCAACCCACATCTATGATCATATCCATGAATGGAGACATAGGTGTCACCTCATCAAGTTTTAAATTGTTGTTGAGTTGTTGATAGAATGGTTCAAAAAATCATTCATCAACAAGATTGCTAAGGACATAGCCATGGGTGGATCTGTTACCGAAGAACAAGCTATCGCCCATACTCAGTATTTAGACCTCATCTATTCACAATCTGGCACATTGTATGAGATGTTACCAGATGCTCTGAGACCATCATTGTATCTGATAGCATCTAAGTCTCTGGATACGCCACATGTTGATGATGTGATTGGTTTCGTGTCTCAAACTCCCACGAAAGTTTCTTCGAAGCAGAAAATGGTCTCGAACACTGGTTCCAATAATCCCTCTAAGAATTCATCCAATCCTAGTAAAACCTCTAAGGTACATGTTGTCTAGTCTACCACAGCAGATAAATCCTCCAAAGGTAAAAGGAAAGGCAAAGGTAAGGCCAAATTCGATGCCCCAAAACAGGATCCTCCAAAATCTTCTGTTGATGACGATTCTCGAAGAAAGTTGAAGTATCCTTGCCTCATCTTTGAGGAGGATCATTACACTAAAGGTTGTCCCTGACAATATGAAGTTAATCACTTGCTAAAAGGGACTCTGACTGTCTTAAAAGAACTGTTTCCATCACAGCAAACCCAATTGGTATACTAGCCTTAGTCTTCTGCTTCCTCAAGTTCCCAAGTATTCATGATGCAAGGTTCGTCACTTATCTCGAATGCTACTCAAACCAAGGACTATCAAGCTACATCTAAATAGACTACATAGAAAGAAGCCCATGATGCTCCTTCTATTTCTACTATGTTTGGTCTGCTCCATATTGAATGCCCTAACGATGAGTCTATTGTCTGACCACCCCCTAAAGGTGTTCTTTGCAAGTCATCTTACAATCTGAATGTCAGAGCTGTGCAACATTACAATATTGTTGAGGATTTAGCTCAGGAACTTTCGGCGATGTCTGCCTTGGAGGTTCTTCAATCCTATCCAATGCAACGGAAATCACTGTTATCTACTATAGGTGCTATCGATCCTTCTTATTCGTGTCTAATTACTTTCGATATAGAGAATCATGTACCTCATCTTCCTCATCAGATCGCTTTTCTGATCCAGGTCCTTATTAAAGGAAAGACGATTCATCAAATGATTATTGATGAAAATGCTTCGACCTGCATCATGTCAGTTTCGTGTTGGAAAGCCATTGACTCTCCTCCTCTTAACCAATCCTCGAACACCTTGGAAGCCTTTGAAGGCAGAGGTTCGCGATCTTACAGTATTCTCACGAACTTACCAATTACGTTGGAAGGCAATACTGTTGAATTAGAAGTAGAAGTTGTAGATGCCAATCTCAACTATAACCTTCTTCTCGGGCAAAGTTGGACTCATGTCATGTTTTGTGTAGTGTCTTCTTTGTTCTTCGTACTTCGTTTTCCTCATGAAGGAAAAATCATCATGGTTGATCAACTTTCTTTCTTTTCTTCTGGTTCGTCGAGTGGTAATGTTCCTTATGTGGGCAATACTGAGATTCCTTACGAGAGCATGGGCGCTGGTCTTTTCAAAGACACCTTTTTGATGTGCACCTTTACTCTCCCACCTCTGCATGTTCATTCAGTCAATATGATCTTGGACTCCACAGATCCTTGGATTATCCCTTCCAAAGATCAAATTGACACTTTTGGCATTGTTATGCTTTTAAGTCCGTTGGAGATAAATTATCAAGAAATTATTTTAGCTTCAATGGTCGCTTCGGAAAGTTATGTTGTCTTCAGTGTAAACCTGGACACTTATGTGCCATTCCCTTGGCTTGGTTCTTTGGATTCTCTGGATCCCTTGAACGAGACATTCCCCACTAATGAGAGTATCGTGGAGGTTATGTCTTTGGAGGAAGTTCCATGGAACAGTCTGCATCATCGTTCTTCCATTATCCCTCGCCTCAATGAGATGCCTTCTTGTCCTGAAGCATTTGTTTCTCATCTTTTACACCTCCATTTAAAACACTTGTTCTGGCACATGAAATTTTATTGGAGGGTAATAAGGGAAACACCACTGTTACGATGCCTATTAACATTTCTATTAAAATGGGAATTGTCAAGAACGTCCATATTAGGGTTTCTTGTTCTCCAGATGAGATCAAGATCTATACTAAGATTTTCAAATAATTCTAAGACGTTTTTGCTTGGTCATACGAGGAGATGCCTGGTATTGATCCAACCATAGTGGTGCATGAGATCTCAACATATCCTGGTGCTAAGCCTCTTCAACAGTGGCTTCACCCTGTGCACCCTCAAAAGGCTGCTACTATCAAAGTAAAGGTAGAGAAGCTTTTGAAAATAGGTTTCATTTATCCTATTCCATTGATAGATTGGGTATCCAATATCGTCCATGTTGCCAAAAAGTAGGGCACGATACATGTTTGTGTTGATTACCGCGATATCAATCATGTGTGTCCGAAAGACAATTATCCTACTCCATTTATCGACCAGATCATTGACGAATGCACAGGGAGAAATATTTTTTCTTTCATGGATGGATTTTCTGGCTATAACCATATTAACATTTCACCCTCTAATCAACATAAAATAACTTTTTTTGTCCTTGGGGTACCTTCGCTTGCAAAAATATTCCTTTTGGTCTGAATAATGTTGGTGCCACTTTTCAGCAAGCAATGTCCTATGCATTCCATGACATTTGACATATTGTTCAGCCGTACCTCGATGATTTACCTGCTCATTTGACTAAACGTCATGACCATCTAGATCAATTAAGAGCTATCTTTTTACGATGTCAACATTATAATATCCATCTCAATCCACACAAATTTGTGCTTTGTGTCGATTCCGGTCGGCTCTTAGGTTTTGTCGTGTCTTCTGAAGGGATCAGGATTGATCCTTTCAAATTTGAGGCCATAGTCAATCTAACCCCTCCTTCCTCCCTACTGCAATTGTAGATCTTGCAAGGAAAAGCTGATTTTCTCCATCGATTTATCCCGAATTACGTTGAACTTGCCAAAGGTTATACTCACTTACTTAAGAAGGGGATTTCTTTTATTTGGGATGAGGTTTCTCAAAAATATTTTGATGCTTTAAAGAAATCTCTTATTAGTGCTCCTTTACTCCATCCCCCCCCCCCGATTATCGCCGCGATTATTTCCTGTATTTGGCTGCGACGGATAACACTATTGCTATGGTGTTAGTTCAGGATGACGATGATGGAAACAAGCACATGGTTTATTATCTAAGCTGGAATCTTCTTGATATTGAGTCACATTATGCTTATGTCAAGAAGCTTGCTTTGGTGGTAGTTCATGTCGTCCAAAGGTTTTGCCACTATATCCTTTTAAGGAACACCAATGTAATTTTTTATCGCAACCCCATGACTTATATACTGGCTCACCAGTTATTAGGGGGGAAATACTCCAAATGGATTGTCATCCTACAAGAGTTTGATTTGGAATTCACTACTGCCAAATCACATAAATCGCTCATCTTTACCGAGTTAATCTATGCTCTTCCTTCTGTCAGCACCCCATCCAATTTTACTGAGTAGATACCCAATGAAACACTATTTCTGATCAGCACTCTTGACCCTTGGTATGGATATATTATTGTTTATCTCCAAACCCATACCTTCTTATCTGAGTTGTCTCGCTCAAATTGATGCCAAATATGGCATCAGTCCCAACCCTATCAGATCCTTGGTGATACCTTGTATCGATTCGGTGTGGACTCTGTCCTCCGCAAATGTCTCACCCTTGAATAAGTTGAGTGGGTCCTAAATGATTGCCACTCTAGTGCCTTTGGTGTTCATATGTTTGGATATGTCACTGCTCAAAAGATCCTTCGCATTGGTTATTTATGGCCTTCTATCTTCAAATTTTGCATTCTAGTTGTCCAAAAATGCCACGAATGCCATATTTTCAACCGCAAACAACACACCCCTCCTACACCCCTACACCCAGTAATTGTCGTTGGCCCATTTTCCAAATGGGGCATTGCTTTCATGACATGTAACCCTCGCTCGGCCCGGGGGCATGGTTATATCATCATCCTCGTCGACTATTTTATGAAATGGGTCGAGGCGATTCCTACATGCAATGTCGACGATATTACTACCACGCAATTCCTTTTTAACCACATTATAGCACGTTTCAGTGTCCCTCAAGATATTGTGACTGAACATCAATCACATTTTCGTCAACACATGATGGTAGAGTTAACTGCTCAGTTGGGCATTCGACATGATAGCTCGACTCCATATTATCCACAGGCCAATGGCCAAGTGGAAGCAATCAATAAGGTTTTGATTACTATGCTTCTGCGTACCGTTAGGAAGCATAGAAAAGATTGGAATTTAATGCTTTTCTCAGCTCTTTGGGCTTACCAAACCTCCGCTAAGATGACCATTGGATTCACTCCATTCCAGTTGGTGTACGGTTCAGAGGAAACTCTTCCAATCGAATGTGAAATCCCTTCGCTTAAGCTAGCTATCGAACTTCTTTCGGATACCTCGCCTGAAGAGGAGCGACTACTATATCTTGAGAGACTCTATGGGACTCGTCACATCATTGCGATGATTATTGAAGCTCAAAAGAAACGAATCAAAGCTCATTTTGACCAAATCGTTTCTCCTTGCACTTTTGCTGAAGGCGATTTGTTCCTTATTTATGGTCAAGACAACGATAAGTTGGGAGCAGGCAAGTTCGAACCTATGTGACATGGACCTTACATTGTCAAGCGTGTCTTACAGAAAGGTGCCTATGAGCTATGTGATTATGGGGGAAATGCATTTCCGCAGCCCCGTAATGGGTTGTATCTCAAAAAGTATTATGCGTGAAATTCGTATGATAACTTTTCTACATTAGTGTGCGTTTAGATTTTTTGGTTTGTTTGTTTGCTTTGCAGACATATGTTTTTTTGCTTACCCTGTGTTCCACTCGGTTTGCAGATGTCATCAGGTCATTACATTAGTTTTGCTAATGGTGCTTGTCGTAGCACACAGAACCTCTCTTCCGCAGCATGGGTACTCTATGACCCTAATGGAAATTTGATCAACTTACAAGTTATCTACCTTGGCCGAACAACCAATAATATCGTTGAGTATAGTGCAGTGATTGAACTCTTGTCAGAAGCAGTTGTTCTTGGCATTAGGGATTTAGTTGTTAAGTTGGATTCGCAGCTCATTGTGTTACAATTGAACAATCATTATTCAGTAATAAATCCACTAATATTGCATATGTATCTACGTGTTAGATTGTTGGAAAGAAATTTTGATTACATTACATATCAACATATTCCATGTAATTTAAATACATTAATTGATGCATTAAAAAAAATTGTTCTCGATAGACATTTGCGCCCTTTGTAAAATTGAATCATGTTACGAACACATTAGTAGAAATAAAACATACATTATATATATATATATATATATATATATATATATATATATATATATTGTATGTATGTATGTATGATGTATGTATGTATGTATGTTATGTATGTAATGTATGTATGTATGTATGCATGTGTATATGTATATGTATATGTATATCTTATATCTATATCTATATCTATAATCTATATCTATATATCTATTATATATATACATATATACACCATATACACACACACACACACCACACACACACACACACACACACATATATATATATATATATATTGCGTCTATCAAAGTGTTTACATCAAAATGTCAATAAATAGAGTGTTCTGAGACACTTGGCTTTCAAAGCCTACAAAATGTGTAAAAGACTAGGAGAGCTATAAAACTACGTGATTCTCATGGTAACATGCAACTGCTCTAATCACTCGGCCTAACAGACAACACAATCTCGCAGAGACTCTGACTGTATGTCTCTGCCAGTGCAATGGAACATCACCAATGGTGGCATAATCTAGAACCCCTCAAGTAATTACCTCCAGGTTGCACTCCATCTTGGCTAAGGGGTCAGCCCCTTATTCGTAGTTTGTAGCCACTATCTGAGGGGCATATCGTTCTGCTATTGGCGACATGCCTGACAGTCTTTCTAGTCCCACATTTGCACATTTTTCATAAATTGAGTCTTAGATTACATTCTCATAAAAAATATAAAAACTTGAAACAATCCAAAAAAAAAAAAAAATTACCTGTGTCGGTCCACTGCTCACCTAGTAGCAGAGGTAGATCTGGATCCCCTCTAAAATCTGTTTCAGCATACACATAGTCATCCACCATAAGTAATTGGTGTTCAAGCCATGCGAATAATTGTGGAGGGTAGTGCATATTTCGTCCCATGCCTCCTCGAGGGATTAGCTGGCTCCATCTCACGAGCCTCGGATCTTGGGGGGCAGGATGTGGTACTTTTTCCCACTGTTACCACAAGAGCGGTATTCGCTCCAAAAAGAAGGTCATTAGTATGGAACCAAACCCGAACTTCTTTAGGTGCCCATGCTTGCCCTTGGTCAGTTGAAACTTCATGTTCGCCAAAAGACCTCCACACCAGTTGAAAATGGTGGGAGTCAAACAAGCAATAGCATACTGGAACTGAGACTTGGAAGCCTCGTGAAGAGCTTGCGTGCCAGATACATGTGACATGATGAACAATATTGTTCTCAGAATGAGGTTATTGGTGATAATTCAATTTTCACCTTGGCTCTGTTCGTTATCTCGGCATCAAGACAGTACCTATGGACCAGATTCCTGGTACTTTCACCTCCTTGGCGGGATCCAAAGAGTTGAATGGATTCCCCTCAACGGGACAATCCCATGATAAAGTAAATGTCCATTTCTTCTATTTCCATCTCCTGTTGTTTGATGATGAAGATCTTGTGATCTACATCCCAAAGGCTGATCAGATAAGGAAATAACTCCATCTATGCCCTCAACCTCGTGGTCCGAAAGAATTTCAGTAGGCCACAATCCCTCAAAGCATTTATACATGCCGGATCTTGAGATGCTTGGTGATCTTCGACCTCATGGCCTCTTTCTTTCCATTCTACGACCATATTTCTCCTATGAACAACAAATAAACACCTTTTAGTGCTTTTCTCCGTGGATAAAATAAACATTTTTTGCTTTAAAAATGAGTTTTTAATTTCTAAAAGTCACTCTCGGCACCATCGTGCATGTTTTTCAAAACAGTGCGATGGAATCGCACGAGATTTTGGGCTCTAGCTCGACCATCACAGGTTCGATGACCATACCCACAATGGTCACCGACGACCTAAATTTTAAAAATGCTCTTTTTAAACTTGAAATGCACCATTAACATTGCATAAAAATGTAATGAAATGTAAGAGCAGGGATAAAGCTCTTACCTATCGCAGACGGTTCGTAAAATGGTGTCCCGATTCTCTCGTAGCAGCCACTAGAAAATCAAGGAAATTAGGGCACAAAATCACTTTCAGAGCTCAATTTTCTAAAATGGTAAAAACTTAAATTACTTTTGCCTATTTATAAGTTTTGAAAGTCATATTGTCAAAATATTTTTGTAATGTTTTAGTATTTTCTCGATATCAGTGATGGGTGTGCTTCATGTGCAATTACAGGTGCCTTCCATGTGGACAATGATCATTGTTGACCGATTTTCAGAGTTTTATTTTATCTCTTTTTCAAACTTCGTAAATAAATGAAAAAGGAACCCCCCTGGAGTCATCTTTCAACTCTTTTCTGACTCTCAAAAATTGAAAAGATTGTTGAGTACTTGTCGTCTCGAACTCATTAAATTAAATGAATCGATGTCACCTCAGTATATTTTTACCCCTTTTTCGGGCTGAGATTGACTATTTACGAAAAAGGTACACCTTGGTCGACATGGTCAAGAGGTTCCCTCAGATATTGTTTTCTACCTTTTCAGGTTTGAGGGACAACTTACAAAAAGGGACATGATGGAGTTTCTTTTTCAAACTCTCTAAACATGAAAAATATGTTGAGTTATTCTTCCATTGAACTCATAAAAAATTTATGACGAAAGGCTTGTCACCATGACGAGACCGAGCTTCTCCTTCCTAGGGCTCGTAAAACTTACTAGGATGGATTCATTCGAAAAATGAACTTACATGACAAGCATATGTTATCCCCTTCAAGCTTGAGATAAAAATAATTGGGGCACTCGGTAGAAATAGCAGGGTAAAATGAAGATGAGACAACATTTGTATAGGAAGCATGTCGCTCTTGAACATGATACTTTTCTGGTCTCGTGTCGGGTTTGGGATATCCTCACTTAGTCACTTGTTCTCCCAGGTTTCGGTGATCTGTCTTGCCTCTCATTTTACTATTCCACAATGTCATAGTGACCTTTAGTCCCATGTTGAGTCATATGATGCCATACTCTGGAGTTGTGTCACCAATATGTTTAAAAGAAGTCCAATCTACAGTTATTTACCTATACATTGTTTAAGTCATTGCTACAGTCCTGAATATTGTTCCACTTTATTCCTTGTTTCATGTTGATGGTGAGGGATTCATCATAACCCTCCTTCGACGGGTCACTTCCTGTCGACTTCATCTCATTATCTAGGAAGATGACTTAGGAACTCCCTCTCAGTACCTTAGAGTTGGCATGCCTTAATGGTCAGTTCTTCACATTTGACAACATGTCTTCATCATTGGCCTTCGATTGGGTGATTCCATGAGTGTTCAACCTCAACTTCATTATCACATTCATGGATTGTATTGTTGTACCTTGAGGGCCATTTTCATTATTGGGGGTTTCTCTCGTACATGTTAATGGTCCACATCATTGGCCGGTAATCAGGTGGCTTTCTAGCATGTTCGACTTCAACATGTTTATTCGCATGCTAGGACTCATACAATGATAGGGTCGGGATGGAGCGCAAGACCCTTAGTCTTGTCTGTTATGGCTTAAGTTGCATGGAGTTTTATGTTATTCATGATTGTACACAAGTTTCTACTATACGGATGGTTGTGACCATACCGTGAGACTTAATACTTATGTTGATCCTTGTTATCTAGATGGTTGCACCCATACCATGGATCTCTTTATATAGTCTTCATCATCTGAATGACTGCATCCATGCCATGGATTCATGTCTTAATCTCAAATATGTATATGTATATGCATCCTTGATTTGCAGGTTTCCTGACAGTGTGCGTCCTCGTCCTTTCCAAACTCATAAATCATTTCAACCATCACTCCTCATTCTGCCTTCATGCTTTAGGGGGCATATGTTACACAATATTTTGTCACGCCTCCTGCAATTCCCTATGACATACCCTAAACTCCCTTAAACATGATCATTATATAGTATACTCATCAATGTATACAGCTCAAATCCATCCTTTAACTTTGCTTGGAAAATATCTAGAGCTTTCCCTGAAGAAATAGCTCATGAAACCCTAAAATGAGAATCATCGCCCTTATGAAGCTCAAAACCATGATGATCGCTTGTTGCACCTTGTTAAGCTAGTGATGGCATCGCTATGTTCTCTCTCATACTCCTGATGGTCTCAAAAAGGAAGTTTTCCCAAAGAGGATGAGAAGCTTCATGATCTAGAAGCTTCCAGAGCGGTGAGTTGGAGGTAATTTCACATAGATGAGGTCAAATCCTCCTAATTTGACCTCTTGGTCTCATCCCTATGAGCTACCTCCTTGAGATGTGTGATGAGCCTCATTATTGAGTAATTATATGGGCCTTAATTGGCCTTAATTAACCTCCTAGCTTAGTCAAACCAACTATTCTCACAACTTATTGCATATTTTTTATTATATTGTGTTTATGAAATGAGTTAGAGTTGGATATTTCTCTTTGTGGTCTAATGTGCATGTAATACAGGAATAAAGGATAAAAGCAAGGAAAAATGCAAGTATAAAGGATAAAAGCAAAGAACTATGGAAAAGACCTTGGTAAAAACTCGAATGGGACAAGGGAAAGTAACTATAGGAGGTAAATCCTCCTCATTTACCATCCCTCCATTTGAATATTCCACCATCAACTCGAAATGCACATAGCCATAACTTTGAAGACTAGAGAACAGTTGAGCATGTGAAAAGGATAGAAAACAGTTTATCCTAAGTTGGGAGCCAAGCCTCCCTAATGGGAAGGAAGTCGTTAGAGACTTTAGATGTATAAATAGAGAGGCTTAGGACCTCATTAGGATTCGGAGTTCATTTGTAAAAACTTTGTTTTATTTCTGAGTTGCACAGACTTGTGACAATTTGCTTCGTAATCCATGGTTTCTACAATAAGAATGAGTTTTGTTTAAGCCAACTTTGAGTTAACTTCGAGGGTTGAAGCTCTTGAGTTAGGGCCCGACCCAAGCAGCCACAACTCTTCTTTATTGTAAATTTATGCTAGCATAGAGTTCTGTTCTATTCATTTGTTTAAGTAGCTTCCTGGTTCTATTTACCTGCTTAAATAGCTTTCTGGTTTACTTGTTCATTTGCTTAAATAGTGTTTCCAGGAAAACTAGTGTCCATTCAGGGCTGCTAGACCCACTCAGATGGGTAGCTATCTTAGAAACAAACAATTCAAAGCAACTTGTTTTTTCTTCTATGAGAGATAGATGAGAGAGAAGCAGAGAGTACCAACCTCAGTCTTTCACTTGGTTCTTTGCTTGTTTCCTCCTTCCTTTGATATAGCTTTGCCACTCCTTCCTCACTTGTCCCGCTTCAAATAACACCAGTAGAGTCAAAGCAGCAAAATACCATCAAAGCATAGAGATCTATAACCATAAACAATATAGGATCATATGTACATTAACCATACACATGCATAAACAAATACAAAATTCAGAAATATACAAGTATATGGAGGAAAACTCAAATAGCTTTATTAATAGAAGCAGTAGAAGAGAGGATTACAATCCAACTGTCTGATCCAATGCTATCCTCCCAACATGAAAGCCCTGTTCACCTCATGAAAAGACTAGATCACCTAACAATACAATGCTTTACAGAGAAACCAATAGTACTTCCTTACAAAATACAAAAGTCCAACCTTTGGATCTCTAGGATGAAGGATCCATATATAGATATTTGCAAGGGGGTGAGTCAGCTTTTGGGATTTTGATTAGTGTCATTTCACAGATATTTCCTGGTTCCACTTGGAGATTTCATGATCTCTTACTCATCCCTGGGTGAATTCAGAGAGGCAAGTGTCATATGAGCAGTTTCTAGAAGATTCTCTGGTTTTCCACCTAGCAAACTACCTCTACCATTTGTCTGCTCTCAGTCATCGCACCGTATAGAAGGGATTTTCAGTATGCATCGCACCCTCTATGTGTAGCGGGTGAGATGCATCACACCCTTAGCATGGAGCAGTCTATATGGTCTAGTTTTGACCAGTTTTGAGCAGTTTTTTAGGGAGAAATTCTGGGAAATGATGTAATCAGTTGACCTTCATCCTTTAGGGTATGAAACAACACTTTTAGGGGTTTAGAATCCCTTGGTTTATGTACATATGTGATTTGGGTTGTAGTGCCCAAATATGTCTATAAAATTTGCCCCTAGAGCATGGGGTCATAAATCTTCTGATGTCGAGTGAAATGCTTTATCATGAGGATCTGAGGTTTTTTGAACTAGAAGGTGACCTGTAATGAGATACAATACAATACAATACATTATCTTCATAATATTTTCATGATCTAGCTGAGGTGGGCATTCTCATGCTCAGTTTTATAAAGTCATTTTCATGTACATAGGACAAACAATCGTCTGTGTGGCAAACTGTTGATTCTGGTAGAGCCATCATCCTTTAGCTTGGATGATTATCTGTGCAGCTATAGAGTACATTTGACGTCTTTATTTTCCTGAATATATCACAGCCCATATGGATGAAACTAGATCCGGGTTCTTCAAACTCGTTCAATCTCCGCCGGAAGTACAAGTCGATCCATGTGAAAAGATGTTGTGACTTCAAACATGGAAAAACATCGCCTGGTTACCAGCCAATGATGTAAATTGTTAACAGGTGTGAGAGGAATCACCGATAATGATAATGACCCTCAAGGTACTGTAGTACAATTCACGTGGTGCAAATACATGAGTTGATGTCGAAGGCCATTGATGTAAACCTGTCGCCGGAAGTGATAAACTTGCCATTGATTAATGCAAGCTTCAAAGTACTGAAAGGGTTGTTCCTAAGTCAACTTTTTGGATAATGATCTGATGTCGACAAGAAGTGACCCATCGTAGGAGGGCCTTAATGAATCCCACATCTACGACACGAAATGGAGCAAATGATTTTGTGGAGTTGAAAATGATCTGATGATACAAGGTTCAGGGTGGCGGTCATGAAAAAATGGAGCATGAAGGTATTGTAGTGGATGAGGCGTTAGCTAGGTTGGTGAATAATTTTAACGACTTCTCTTGAACATATCAATGACACTGAAATGGATTGGTAGCATTAACCCCAAAAATGGATGGTACGGAGGACCAATGGTGAGATGACCGGTGAATGAAATAACCCAACCTGACTCAATCATGGTGACGGAGTGAAAGTGTCATGTTCAAGAGTGACCTGCTACCAATGAAGTTATTCAAGTTTTCTTTCCTTTTTCCCTAGTCATTGCTGACCAATACCTCTTTATTTTTGTCAAGCTTGAGGAGGATAACATATGCTTGTTATATAATTTTCCCTTTAGGCAAACATGTCGCTATGTTTTAGCGAGCCTAGCGACAGTGAAACTCGCTCTTGTCCGTATGGACAAGTTTTTCGCTATTGTTTTAACGAGTTTAATGACAAAGATAACTCAGTCTTTTCAGTTTTAGAGAGTCTGAAAAGAGACAGAAAGGAAACTTCAATAATCCTTTTTTGTAGTATAATCCCTTAAGTCCGAAAAAGTATAAAATAATATGAAAGGGATGACTTTTCCGATCACTTTAGCGAGACGAAAAAGACAAGCGCTCAATCTTTTTATGTTATGATCCCTTAGCTCCAAAAACATTAAAATATAGAGGGGGGATGGCACTTCCAATCACTTTAACGATTTGGAGAGCCAAATTGCTCGACAATATTTTTATATTTTACGAATCTAAAAAGAGCTTAAAAGAGACTTGTTTTTTAGGAACAAGTGAAATTTTCGGGTATCAGATGGTTCCAGGTAAGGTTTGGAACTTTTCAATCACGACAGTGTAAAGAAGGTGGCTAACAGAATCACTTGTTGCAGTTGTTCCTCAAAAGGGTAAACAATCAAGTGGAGGCGTATGATCAGCTAAAAAGTGGACGTGATGGTAAGAACACGACCAAGGCTTAAAAGTTGATAACAATGCGATCACAAAGGTTATTTACCAAAGATGGGTTCATTTTTTAATGAGCTTGAACTCTGGGGGAACATATGCTCATTGCTAGGTTTATTTTTTAACAAGATTGAACTTCGTGTAAACCTGCTCGTGCCAATCGTATAATAAGGATGTCTCTCATTGGTAGGTTCATTTTTTAGGGAGCTTGCCCCATGCGAAACTTTGCTCCGGAGCCTTTTGTATGCAAGCTAGGAATGACCAACTACTGTCCTAGGGGTTAAATAACCACTGAGGTTAGGTAGGATAGTTTCGTAGAAACATCTCCTTTACTTTTTTTCGACATCAGTCCCAACTAAGGTGAATGGTTTACCAAACCAATCACCTAACTTAAGCAATTGAAGTTAGAAAAAACTACGGGGTTAGAGTTACGCTAGTCTCTTTTCACTTGTGTAAAAAAGGTTTGCATGCCCCCAGGTATAAAGAAAAGTAGAGTTTCCAGGTTACCATATGGAAGTCCTTGCATTAGAAAAATTGTTTCATCTGCGTAGCAGCCAAAACACTTCCTTGGCTTTATCCATCGAAATAGACAAAGGTGAATGGTGTGAGCTTCCAATCACATAACCTTCGACAAGATAATCCTATTCCAGACTAATCCCATTTTCCTAAATGGACGGATGTGTCAGATTGGTCATATATCCTACGAGGAAACATATCTTATATCTGGGGTTTTCCTGCCGAAGTAGGTGAGGGCACGTGCCCCCTGGGTTTAGTCACATTCACCGAATCACTCACGATCATTAGGTGGATATACTAGAGGTTGACAAGACATTCCTTGTGCAAAAATACCAGTTAGGGATGGCATTTGACTAGTAGTCGTGTTTGAACCGGGGAATGAAAGTTGGTTAACGAGCTGGACCATTCTTCCTTCATACGGAAAACACATCACCCAGAAGAGTGAGGAAACAATAGATCCCATGCTATAAATGTAGTCATGCCCAAGGAGTAGATTGTAATCTAGAGGCCCTTGGACTACCATCATGTTTAGATGAACGGTTTTCCTTCCCAAAGTTATAGGCAAATTTGGAAGGATCCCTAATGGTCGATTGGTTCCTTTATTGAAGCCTGACGGATTTTGAATCTTAGGTAGAAGAGATGGCGAACCAAGCGCTTTCCAAGAAGTTGAGGAAAGGATACTCACGGAAGCCCCTTCATCTACGATAGTGCTAGCCATGATCATTCTATAGGCTTTTATTATGATCCGGAATGGTACATTAGATGGTAGGCGGGGTCTCGCTAGTAGATTCTAATCAAAGGAAACAACTAGATTTCTTGGAGGAGGGACCAGATAAACAGCTGGATGAAACTCTTGAACTGAGGAACTTCCTTCCTACGGTAAAGGAACAGGTATATTGTCCCCATGTTCATCGAATTCTGTGTTAACAGAAAGAATTTGAACGGTATCGTTCTCATCCTCTTTGGAGACTGTATCATCTAAAGATGGACCTTCTGAATACAAGACTGGGTCGACTGTCATCTCGACCTGTTGACTTTGGTTCTGTGTGGACTCAGAGGGTTTATCTTCAATGATAAGCATTTCGACTGACAACAGAGGTGTGTCAGTCAGATTTTCAACTAGCGATGGACTTGGCAAGAGTTTCTTGTATCCATGTGGAAGTCACTGCGGTGAAGCAGGACGGTTACCCAAGACTCTTTTAGCTTCATCCAAGAAAGGACAATGGTGGAGGCATGATCACCTTCACACATCCTAAAAGTAAATCTAGATTTTCATTTTTGTCCATTGACTTCGTTTTCACTAGTTGATGGTGTACTTTCAACATGATCGACAAAGGTTGAAGACACCGGATTGTGAAAACAGGGAGACCAATCCCGTAAGATCCGTGGGATGCAAGGATAATCTCGATGATAGTGGTCTCCCTTGCAAATGACACATGGATATTTAGGTTTGGATGGTGTAGTGTGCGCATTTTCGCCAGACGATGCATGGTTTCCCCCTTTCGTCGTTGGCTTCTTCTTCTTCTTCTCCTTCCCTTTCTTCTTCTTCTCAGCTACTTGGTTTTTAGTGTTACTAGTTTCACCAAGTGAAGAGGAAGAAGGAGAGGGAGAAACAAATGAAGTAGAAGGTGGGGGAACCACTCCAGTATCATCTGGTTACTGATTTGATTGCTCAGGAATTACGGTGTTTTGAACGACAGAGGCCGAGAATAGCCATACTAGCAGGCCAATTGTGAGTCCTGGAAGGGACAATGTAGCCATGTATGGAGCACCAATATCTCCCCAAGAGGAGAAAGGACTAGGACCAATATAAACCCTTGATTGGTGGACTCCATTTTCTCACCCTAAGACCAACGAGGGAACAGTGACGTTATTCTGATTAAAATAAATTTTATGACGCTTTGACACAACTTGCTTTTTCAATTTTTAAGAGTTAAGAAAAAGCTAAAGATGACTCTAGTCGCCTTCAATTTTTAATGAGCCCGAAGTGACAAGTGCTCAGATGTACCTTTTCTTTTAAAGAGTCTGAAAAGTAATGAAAGTGACTACTCTGGAAATCTAGATAGAGGGATTACCAAACCAATCGCAAAACTGCAATATACTTTTATGTACTGCAGTCAATCTTCTCGAATGTTGTGTTCAATGCATTGCGATCGATAGGGTGGCAGAAACAAATTCCTAAGGATAAAGGATATAGACTATTGTGGTCTTCCAATATATACTCGACGGTATGTGGGAGCACAAGTCCATACTAGCACTTGTCGTATCAAAGAGCAGGAATCACCCAACCTACGATGAAAACAATATTACCAGGCATTATGACACCGGAATACGTCTCTAGCCTAGACTTCTAGATATTGTGCGTTAGGTTCCAAAGCGTTTTATGTTCATTGAGGTTTATTTTACAGTTGATCTTTCTTAAGAAGTTTGCCTTTCAAGGTTCACCACGTGATGTAGATATGAAATTCCTAAATATGAATCTAAGATGATGAATAGTCGTTGACTTTCTTTTAGCAATGAAAATCCTAGCTACTAAGGAAAGAAGAGTAAAATTCTTTCAACATAGAGCAGAGATCACACACTAAATGCACTTTTCCTAAATCAATTTCCGCATGCAGTCTAAATGCAAATGCACATGCATGTATTTGTTTTTTAGGTTCCTTAATGTGAGAATGACAAAAAGGAAACTAAGTACAGATTTGAATTACTTTCCTTCAAAGTAATACTTTAGCAATTTCTTTTCAAAAAACGAAAGGAATACTAAGACGACACTTTCAATTTTGAAAGGAAAACTGTTTTCGACACTTCAAAGAATTGATAACCCAAAAAAAATATAATGGCAAAAGTATAATCGACTATCTAAAAGAGGAAGAATTTACGACACTCTTTTTCTTGACTGAAAACAACAATTGCGACACTTTCAAATCAAAAGACGACATTTTGATTAAGCTACTATTTGCAAAGGAGGACTGTAAATGATGAAAAATACACAAAAAACATTCACAATTCCTTATTAATGGAGGCTGAATAATGTAAAGGAAGAAGGTTTCAACAGTGATATACTGATCATAGACAGCATAACTCCTGAATAGAGCTGAAAACAATGAATAAAAAACCAAATCTGGAGGCAGAAATAGTCTCACTCAATCATCGCACCTGTCCTTAGGGGAAACAGGGATGCATCTCACCTGCAGCACACGGGAGGTGCGATGCATCCAGACTGCCAATGAGAGATAGTGTGATGGTCCAGGGACAAGACTGAGCTTGGTTTTCACCCACAGTTTGCAGCTAAGTTTAGGGATTTAGGCTGAGCTTATGATAGGCAGTAAACACAAAGTATAGGGGCTGATCTAATGAGGTTATTGAGCTACCACCAGGGCTCTTAGGATGTTTGCAAGTCAGATGTTCAGTTCATAAACCAACACGGAGATTGACTAAAGTAGCGTTGATCTACTTTGCAGTTGCATAGCAAAATTAGTTCAAAGGCTAGCTGGCTTAACTTCAAGCTTTGTCTGTAGTTTATAAAGAAAAAAACAAGGACAAACAAACAAACTATTCACTCCCCAGTAGAGTCGCCATTTTGTTTCCAGGAAAACTAGTGTCCATTCTGAGCTGCTAGTCCCACTAAGACGTTTAGCTATCTTTAGCTATCTTAGAAACAAATAATTCAAAGCAGCTTGTTTTTTCCTTTATGAGAAATAGATGTGAGAGAAGCAGAGAGTACCAACTTCAGTCTTTTGCTTGGCTCTTTGCTTGTTTCCTCCCTCCTTTGATAGAGCTTTTCCAATACTTCCTCACTTGTCTCGCTTCAAAGAACACCTATAGAGTCAAAGCAGCAAAATACCATCAAAGCATAGAGATCTATAACCATAAACAATATAGGGTCAGATGTACATTAACCATACACATGCATAAACAAATACAAAATTCAGAAATATACAAGTCTATGGAGGAAAACTCAAATAGCTTTATTGATAGAAGTAGTAGAAGAGAGGATTACAACCTAGTTGTCTGATCCAACACCATCCTCCCAGCATGAAAGCCCTCTTCACCTCATGAAAAGGCTAGATCACCCAACAATACAATGCTTTACAGAGAAACCAACAGCGCTTCCTTACAAAATACAAAATTCCAGCCTCTGGATCTCTAGGATGAGGGATCCATATATAGATATTTGCAAGGAGGTGAGTCAGCTTCTGGGATTTTGATTAGTGTCATTTCACTGATAGTTCTTGGTTCCACTTGGAGATTTCATGATCTCTTACTCATCCTTGGGCGAATTCATAGAGACAAGTGTCATATGAGTAGTTTCTAGAAGATTCTCTGGGTTTCCACCTAGAAAATTGCCTCTGCCATTTGTCTGCTCTCACTCATCACACCCTACAGAAGGGCTTTTCAGTATGCATCGCACCCTCTATGTGTAGCAAGTGAGATGCATCGCACCCTTAGCATGGAGGAGTCTGTATGGTCCAGTTTTGACTAGTTTTGAGTAGTTTTTCAAGGAGAAATTCTGGGAAATGATGTAATCAATTGATCTTGATCCTTTAGGGTATGAAACAACACTTTTTAGGGTTTAGAATCCCTTGGTTTATGGACATATTTGATTGGGGTTGCAGTGCCCAAATATTTCTTTAACAAATAGATTCATGTTTTTTTCATTGGCTCTTTGCTGAAGTAGCTTTCTGCTTCTGTTCATCTACATTTTGCTTCAGTTTACTTTCATTTGTGTCTTATTTCAATTCATAGGTTAGTTAAAGGAAAAATATCACTATTAGGTTTTGTGCAAGTGTCTCGGCCTCATCTCCTCCCTCTGGGACCATGTCTTGAGGAAGGGACCTTCCAGCAACCCCAAAAACACAATCTTTGGTTCTCGCATGGGCTATGAAGTTCGATATTTAAAGCAGATGTTTGTTCACCCACACTGGTTCTCTATGCCATTTTCATTTGAAATCACCTCCAACGGGTACCTCATCCATCGCTTCATCATCATCCGATCACCAACAAACCTTCACAATCACCGTCTGATTCACTATTTTCTCCAACTACTGCCTCGCGTGGAGTCCACCACTCACTTTATGAACTTTAAGTCCCCACCGTCAATCTACCTTACCTGATCCAACGGTTGTCATTTCACCCGATCGCCAACTAGCTTGGTTGATCTCCATCATTGATCAGCCCTACCTAATCTAACATCTAACACGCGATATTGCGTAGATTTATGTTCGATTGTTATATGCCCCGGGGCACGCGATGAGAGTGGTTTCTTTGTGCTACGTGTTGCCCAGTTAGGCTAATTGCATAAAATTTTAGAAAACCACTTAAAGATTTGAGGGCGCATGATAAACAGCTTACTGCCCTCTAAACTCGCTCTATCATTTCTGCACATTTCTTTTGCCCACTGTTAGTGTCAGTCTTTTCATACTTCCATCAGGGATCAAAATCCTCTTTTGCATTTTCATAGTAGGAGTCCCATACTATAAATTTTGCATCATACCATTAGGTCATGATATATGGATCTACTAACGGTTTTTTTCTCTTCAGTTCTTCCCTCATAGACTATACGTGTTGATTCTCCTTCATATTGTCTTCAGTCATGGTTCATAAATAATCTACAGTTCATTTCATTGGGTTTTAGGGTTTCACCAAGGTCAAAAGTCTAATGCTAAAATGCAAATAATGGTCAGCAAGGATATGAGGATGATCAATAAATCAAGCATGATGGCTTGGAAATCATAGCCTACTGAAAATATTATCTTTTTAACCTAATGTAATTTTCACCTCAAAAACATGTTTTTGAGGTGAAAACAGAGTATTTTGAATTTATTTGTATTTCTTATGTAATTTTAAGTTTCTATATGTAATAATGGATCCTAGTCAAACCTAAGCACATCTCCTTGATGCATGACAAAGAAACACTGCAAAAGAAATTGAGTTAGATTGAGCATTTATCCACCTGCAAAGACACAACAAGAAAAGGCATTAAAAATAGGGTTTTGAAGAAAGACAATAAACATAAGAAAGTGGGCTTTTCAAAGTGAAAGATCAAAATGTACTCCTATTTAAGCTCTCATATTTCATTTTCAAAAATCATTATTTTCATTTAGCAAGCAAGGAGTCCAAAAGTAAGAAGAGGCGAATTTGAGTGAGTTTGGGTGAAGGAATCTTGGTGTTGTGCGTTGGCTAAGTGGCATTGTGCTTCTGGGCGAAACAGGTCAGTGTTGCACGTTGGCAACTTGGCACTGCACGTACAGCCCATTGCTGCATGTCTGGAAGAGTTCTCCAGTGTAATTTTACACGGGTGCTATGCGTTGGGGCCAGCGTTGTGCGTTTGGGAAAAAGCGCTGCGCGTTGAGGAGAAAGGCTCCAAAACCCTTAAAACCTCAAAAAATCTTCAAATTTCTCTCTTTTTCCCTCTTTTCAAGTAATTTACCCTCCTCTCCTTCATTTTTTGTGTGCATATGAAAGTCATAAGCGTCATTCTTCATGATTAAAATCAAACCCTAGTTTTACTTTATTCATTCTAAAAAAAAAACCCTAAACCCCTTTATTCTTCCCATCACTTATCATTAGAACTCAAAATCCCCCTCCCTCACTCTCATAATTCACATATTACCCTTCATTTTCTAATCTACCCTAGTACATCCCTTCACTTCTAAAAGACTCCCACTCATTCCCTTTATCCCTTTCTAGGAGTGTGCCACCTAAAAAACCTTGCAAACATGGATAGAGAAGACCATGACTATGAGGAGGATAGACTTATAATGTTGGTTGAGGCTTCCTTGACTCATCAAAGAATATTATGGTGAGGCGTCACACAAATTTTGGGGAAATTTTGAGCAAATTTTAACATTTGCAATTTTTGGAAATTTGACACACTGAAAATGGCCTAGACGCGCAGCGCCATCGGCGATGCACTTTCCCTAGGGGCACCTAATGGACAAGTCGCTTACATTTTTGGATTCAAGGTAGTGAGGAAATGCACCGTAGTAAGTTTCAAATTTTTTGGACCAGAACTGGGCCACCAAAAGGTCAAAAAGCACCCTAAAAATGACCTTTCTGCCACTTTTTGGACACACAAAAGCAGTCTTTGGAGAATCAAGTTTTTAGGGGTCAAATGAGCTCCAAATTCCTAAATTATAGGTGTTATGTAACGTATACTTAAATTCCTTTCGAATGAGCTATCATGGGCTCAATTTGGATGTTTGGAAGGCCTTCAAACAGGCCCTGAAAGTGGCATTGCGCGTTGAGCAAATTTTTCTCAGGATGCCTATTTTTCCAGTTTTTTACTATGATCATGAATTCTCTCTCATGGTGGATGATTTAATGTTGTAAATGATGTCATAGATTGTAAATATGATGGTTAAAAACTTTTAGAGGGTAGATTCATTGCTTTAGGAGTTAGTTTGAAGTCAAATGAATCAGTTTTTCACTTTTAGAGGCAAGTTGTTGATGATGCCTATATTCTTGTTTCTTGTTTAGTATTAGTTAGATCAGCTCCTCATCTTAGGGATTCAACCCCCGAAGATGGGAGGAGTTTGAATGCTTGTCTATATCTTTTCCTTCTTTCACTTTGTGAGAGGTTGGACTCAATTGGATGCTCATAGCTTGATTGTACATCATTGTACGCAGTTTGGCAAGGAGATCAATAAGATTTGCATCTATTTTTATGGGATCCCTGTGGTATGGAGTTTTAGTACAGTTTCTTATTTTGTGATCATTTTTTTATATGTTTTATGTGTGCCATCATTCATTTCATTTCTTCTAGTTGAATGTTTTCAAATTTGATAGGTAGAATCCATTGTATCAGTGCTCTGCTTTGGGAAATCATTCAACATTTCACATTTTCTACTATTTAAGAAGGACCCATGATTGTCACATGCCATTCTTAGCTCCTCATTAGTCTTAAACACCTCACATCATCAAGCCTAAAGTGTTAAATCCTATTCCTACCTTGCCCCATAGAACACCCTACATTTTTGACCTAATTTCCCATACCTAAACTGCCAAGCTCCTCCTGATCTGACAAAACACCAACAAATTTCAATCAAAACTTTCAAGCTACTATACCTAACCTAAAATCCTTTACCTGGGCCATTCATCTTGACTGAGATCCTTGTGAAGAGAGCCCTATCCTGACCTAGTAAGACTACCTACTAGGTTGAGCTTGGTTTGCGGTTACCCCAGAATTGCCTCCCTTTAGCCTGAGGTCAAATCTAGGTGATAACATAGTGGCAATTATACTAGGGAACGTAGTTTAATGTTTCTCAGCAAAATGTATCAAGTTTAGATCTAATTATTGATGGTGGACAATGATCAGACACCGGAAGGCTAAAATAATTCACCTGGCGACTCTAAATCATGATCAAATCCAGGGACTCCACTCGAGGATGAACCTGACCAGCAAAAACATGAAAGGACAATATGGAAAGATAAGGTATTCAAGTTGGAATTTTATCCAAGATGTTATGTTATTTGTTATAAATTATTTCTTCTATTTTCCTGAGAATGTCAAGAAGGCTTTACAAAGTATATTGTATGTGAGAAAATATCCTAGACCTACATTTGATTCTTTCCCTTTGAAGATTGTGAATACAAAATATTCGCATGCAAGAACCTTCTTCTAAACCTTATGATGACCATCTTCAAAATGATGAACCTCGAGAGATCAATAATAATTCTACAGCCTTTTTATATACTCCTATACCTTGTAAAATTCCATATAGATGCAAGCCTCTGATTTTACCTCCTATATCCCATGTTTTCGCTAAAAATCATTACTTATATCTACCAAGATTTGATGGTGAATGTGACAACATCACTGCTGAGAGACATGTACTCAATTTTGAGTCTTTCTTGATCTTTTTGAAGTTGATGAAGAGGATGTCAGTATTAGTCTTTTTGCTCTTTCTTTGCAAGGAAAAGTCAAGAGTTGGTTCAAAACCCTGCTTGACGCGAGCAACTCAGATTTCCAACAGTTTGTCAAAATTTTCCTTTACAAGTGGGTGGTCAAACAGAACCCTTTCTTGATTCTAGAAGAGTATAACCAGCTAAAAAGATAGCCAGGGGAGATAATACAATATTTTTTCTACCAGGTTTAACCAAGTCTATTTTTTCATGCCTGCTAATATAAGGCCTCCTCCTGGATTCGCTCTCTTGCACTACTCAGATGCCTTTGATCCGGAAATGGAGTTTCAGCTGAGGGAAAGGAACCTTACAACACTTGAAAAGATGTAGAACAATGTAGTAGATGTAGAGGCTAATCTATTTATCAGAAGGGCAAAGTTGAAGGAAGAAAAGATGAAGAACATAGAACCAGAGGAATCGACATCTTTAGAGGTAAAGCTAGACATTTTTGTAAGTGCAGTGGAAGAGATGATGCAACATATCACCACAAGGAACGAGTATGATGTTCAAGACCATGGCTCGCTGATTGAAGAAAAACATTTTCTTTCTTATCCCAATTGTCATAGACCTAATAATGATTGTTTTATAGATCTCCTTGCAGAAGAGAGATCTGTTGATCTAACATGTATGCTTGATGATGTGTTTTATACTAATCATTTCCCTAAGTTTGATCAGTATGATGATGATTATGTTCTTCAAACAGAATCTAATCTTGCAAAAAAAACAGCAGTTGGTTTGTGGAAGGAGGAAGTTCACTTTCAGCAGCTCGAATACAGTGATTAGCCATTGCATATTAGCTATGGAAGTGAGGAGGAAAGTGCAGAAAATTTTGAAGTTAGTGAAGGATCTTTGCCTTTTTGTTTTACGTCATTTCAGATCATCAGAGACAAGTTTCGTGCAATCAGAAATCAACTGTCAATAAGTTTCAATCTTAACCATCTAGAGGGCAATGAAATCCTTGTTCAAGACTTCTCATATCGAGATTTGCAGCCCCCGAATGCCATTGATTGTCAAGTTGCAGATGAAGACTTGGAAGCTAGAACATATGATCAAATGATGCACGATGATTTTGTACCATTATGTTTTGATCAAATGGAATTTTGCATAGTATATCTTCAAATGAGTAGCATGTCGAAAATCATGCAATCTCATTGGAACCAATAGAAAATTGGTTGCAACAGTCTTTTCAAGTTTTTCACGATCCAATAGCTGATGTGTTGGATGATGTCTATAGTCAAAGTCCTTCTCCATTAGCTAACTGTGAGCTTGAAAAAAGTGTTGATACAAACTTGATCCGATAGCCGGTTTCTTTGTCATTTTCAGCAGGAGTCTTGTCACAAAGCTCAGATGAAAGTTTGCATTCATGGTAAGAGGAGAAGCAAAATAATCCATTGGATGAGCTAAGTCTCAGTGCACATGAATTTCAATATCCTTATGTAGTATTTTTGGAGTCAGATAGAGAATCCATATTATTCAATCTGGGAAAATTTGGATCTGTTTACAAGTTTTCTTAGGATTTTCCTTTCAATAGTTCTCTCTTGTTGTTCATAAACAAGCACTTGCGGAGAATTCAAACAACAGCTAGAATGCTTACTTGGTTGCATTGGTTGTTTCATTTCACCTGATCAGGTGATGAATGGAATAGTTAGAGTAGGTTTTATTGAATAAGTTTAATTTTGAGCATCTTTTCCAGTTTGTCAGTTGTGTTTTAGTATTGATTTAGTTTTTAGTTGATTAAAAGTCAATTTGTGTCTTTGAGTCATCAGTATTCAGTCATGTATTTCAGATTGAGTTTATGTTTTTTTTTACTCCATGCCCAATGGATAAGGCTACTTGGTCTACGGTGTTCTTAGCGCCTCCAAGGAGCTACCGTCCCCATTGGAGCCAATGTTAGTGTCAGTCTTTTCACACTTCCATCAGGGATCAAAATTTTCTCTTTTGCATTTTCATGGTAGGAGTCCCATACTCTAAATTTTGCATCATTCCATTAGGTCATGATATATGGATCCACTGATTTTTTTTTCTCTTCAACTCTTCCCCCATAGACTATACTTGTTGATCCTCCTTCATATTTTCTTCAGTCATGGTTCATAAACAATCTACCATTCATTTCATTAGGTTTTAGGGTTTCACCAAGGTCAAAAGCCTGATGCTGAAATGCAAATAATGGTCAGCAAGGATATGAGGATGATCAATAAATCAAGCATGATGGCTTGGAAATCATAGCCCACCGAAAATATTATATTTTTAACCTAATGTAATTTTCACCTCAAAAACATGTTTTTGAGTTGAAAACAAAGTATTTTGAATTTATTTGTATTTCTTATGTAGTTTTAAGTTTCTATATGTAATAATGTATCCCAACTACACCTAAGCACCTATCTTTGTTGCATGACAAAGAAACTCTGCAAAAGAAATCGAGTCAGATTGAGAATCTATCCACCTATAAAGACACAACAAGAAAAGGCATTAAAAATAGGGTTTTGAAGAAACATTAGAAAGTGGGTTTTTCAAAGTGAAAGATCAAAATGTACTCCTATTTAAGCTCTCATATTTCATTTTCAAAAATCATTGTGTTCATTTGTAAAGCAAGGAGTCCAAAAATAAGAAGAAGAGGCGAATTTGAGTGAGTTTGGAAGAAGGAAGCTTAGCGTTGCACGTTGGCTGAGTGGCATTGCGCTTCTAGGTGAAACAGGTCGGCACTATGCATTGGAGACTTGGTGTTGCACATAGGGCCTGGCGCTACGCGTCTGGTAGAGTTCTCCAATGTGATTTTACATCAGTGTTGTGCGTTGGGGCGGGCATTGCGCATCTGGGAAAAGGCGCTGCGCATTGAGGAGAAAGGCTCCAAACCCTCAAAACCTCAAAAAATATTCAAATTGCTCTATTTTTCTCTCTTTTCAAGTAAGTTACCCTCCTCTCCTTCATTTTTGTTTGCATATGAAAGTCATATGTGCCATTCTTCATGATTAAAATCAAACCCTAGTTTTACTTTATTCATTCTAAAAAAAAAAGAAAAACCTAAACTCTTTAATCTTCCCATCACTTATCATTAGAACTCAAAAACCCCCTCCCTCACTCTCATAATTCACATCTTACCCTTCATTGTCTAATCTACCCTAGTACATCCCTTCACTCCTAAAAGACTCCCACTCATTCCCTTTATCCCTTTTAGGAGTGTGCCACCCAAAAAACCTTGCAAACATGGATAGAGAAGAACATGACTATGTGGAGGATAGACTTAGAATGTTGGTTGAGGCTTCCTTGACTCATTAGAGCATATGATGGTGAGGCTTCACACAAATTTTGGGGAAATTTTGAGCAAATTTTAACATTTGCAATTTTTGGAAATTTTACACATAGAAAAATGGCCTAGATGCGGCACTGTGCTTTTCCTAGGGGCACCCAATGGACAAATGGCTTGCATTTTTGGAGTAGAACTGGGCCACCAAAAGGTCAAAAAACACCCTAAAAATGACCTTTCTGCCACTTTTTGGACACACAAAAGAAGTCTTGGGAGAATCAAGTTTTGAGGGTTCCAGTGAGCTCCAAATGCAGAAATTCCAGGTGTTCTGGGAAGAAGACTTGAATACCTTTCCAATAAGCTATCATGGGCTCAATTTTGATCCCAGGAAGACCTTCAAAAGGGACCTGAAATTGGCACTGCGCATTAAGAAAATTTTGCTCAGGATGCTTATTTTTCCAGTTTTTTACTATGATCATGGATTCTCTCTCATGGTGGATGATTTAATATTGTAAATGATGTCATGTATTGTAAATATGATGTTTAAAAAGTTGTAGAGGGTAGATTCATTGCTTTAGGAGTTAGTTTGAAGTCGAATCAGTTTTTCACTTTTAGAGGCAAGTTGTTGATGATGCCTATATTCTTGTTTCTTGTTTAGTATCAGTTAGATCAGATCCTCATCTTAGGGATTCAACCCCTAAAGATGGGAGGAGGTTGAATACTTATCTATATCTTCTTCTTCTTTCTCTTTGTGAAGGTTGGACTCAGTTGGATGCTCAGAGCTTGATTGCACATCATTGTAAGCAGTTTGACAAGGAGATTAATAAGATTTGTAGTTTCTTCTTTTGTGATCATTTTTTTACATGTTTTATGTATGCCATCATTCATTTCAATGCTTCTAGTTGAATGTTTTCAAGTTTGATAGGTAGAATCCATTTATCAGTGCTCGGCGTTGGGAAATCATTCAACATTTCATGTTTTCTATTGTTTAAGAAGGATCCATGATTGTCACATGCCCTTCTTAGCTCCTCATCAATCTTAAACACCTCACATAATCAAGCCTAAAGTGCTAAAGCCTACGCCTACCTTGCCCCATAGAACACCTTACATTTCTGACCTAATTTTCCAGACCTAAACTGCCCAACTCCTCCTGATCTGGCAAAACACCAACAAATTTCAATCAAAACTTTCAAGCTACTATACCTAGCCTAAAATCCTTTACCTGATCCAGTCATCTTGACTGAGATACTTGCGAAGAGATCCTTCTCCTGACCTAGTAGGGCTAGCTACTAGGCTGAGCTTGGTTTGTGGTTACCCCAAAATTGCCCCCCTTCAGCCTAAGGTCAAATTTAGGTGATAACACCCACGATCTAATCTATGCCCTCCATCTGCTGGTTAATCCTATATATCCATCTCTTGACTTAGCCTTCGTGATACAATCTCAGCCATCCATCTCCAGTTAACCCTGTTCATTCATTTATTCACTCAATTGCCGCGATATAATCTCCATTGTTCATCCTATTAGTTAACCATGTTTGCCCATCCATCTATGTAACCTCATGCGATCCAATCTCTGTCGTTGCAATGCCTAGGCTCATCACTTTTTGACACCATTGTCAAGGAGGTGTCTAAGTAGAATTAATTACTACTTTCTTCTATTTCTAGTATTCAACTTTCTTTTCTTCTACTTATTATCTTCAGTTCTCTTCCATTTAGTTTATTTCTACAAAAGTAATCTAGTTTTTTTCTTTATTTCAATTGTCATTATTTGCTTTCCTTTCTATTTTGCAAGTACTTTCTAGCTTTAGTAAAATCTTATGAAAACCCACCCAAAAACATTTCCTTTCATGCCTCATGGGATTAGGGACAATTCAGGGAAATTCTTTTCAAATACCCCCACTGCATCCAACAGGAAACCTTCTCTCTTCTTCAGTGATAGTGAATTGAAAGACCCTTTAGGTGAGAAACCTTACCTATTTGAGGAACCTACAGAAGAAGAAGAGGAAGAAACCATTCCGACTGAACCAATGGCTGGAAACCAAAATGACATGGGAGATAGAGAGAGAATTGAGAGTGCCTTCCCCATCATGGAAACCAATGGGGACACTAAGATGAATAATATAAGCCCCTCTGCTCTACCTCATTTCCACGGCCTGACCACAGAGGACCATGACACTTTCTTATTTGAGTTTGTTGTTATATGACGAACCTATGACTATACATATGATGAGAAAAAGTTAAAACTATTCCCATCTACCCGCAAGGATGCAGCATTACACTGGTTCATGGGTTTACCTGGAGATAGCATCACAACTTGGGCTCAGATGCAACCAACTTTTAACAAAAAATATAGGGACTACTGTAGGTCAAAGGATACCAAAGAAGAGTTTTTTAGGATGACAATAGGCCAAGATGAATCCCTAGAAGACTATGAAGAAAGATTCCAACTTAGTTACAAAAGGGCCACTTGACCCTGAGTCACTAAAGTTGGTTCTGCTTAGAGGAGTAAGGGAAGATCTTTTGGATACTTTACATATGATAGCAGGAGGAGATGTCTACCAATTACCCTATGAGGATATCAAGATTTTCTTTATAAACCATTCTAGGTCAGCCAAGAAGAAAGGTAGGGGTAGTCAACCTATGCTAATACATCATCCTCTAACTTATCCATCAAAGGTGAAATTGGAAATATGTTGGAATATTTCAAAAGTGACATGATGCAAGCCTTTACCTTGAAATTGGACACCATGAACATCAAAATAAAGAAAGAGGAAGTAGAAAGAGCCTTGGCCATCTTTTGTCCATTGAATTGTATTAAGATTTGCTCAGTATGTGAAGAAAACCACTCCATAGACAAGTGTGCTTCTTTACCTAGACTCAAATTTGTATATCAAGGAGCTGAATGGGTCACTGAGAAACTTTGCTACATCAACCAAAGGAGACATCCTAGGCCTAGACCATACGATCAGGGTATGAAAGGGCCATCCCATGCATACTACAACCCCAACCAAGCCAAAGTTATACCTTCTTGGGGACCCCCTGCTCATCCTTCCTAGTCTACACCCCCTCCTTGGTCCTATTCATCTCAATATCAATCCCAGCCAGCCAACCAGTCATTTCAACCTTATTTTCAGCCACAACATCAGTGGAATACCCCACCCCAGGGGTGGAATACCCCACTGGAAGCCCCAATTAAACAATGTTCCAGCCCTATTGCCTCCACCACCTAACCAACCACAACTCTTGCACTCTTCTCCACCTAAGCAACCCTAGATGCCTGCCCAGCCAAATCCAAACCCAAACAATAGGTAGGCTCAACAAGAATATGGTGGAGAGACATCATACCCAGCTTTTGCTATATAAATCTAGGAGATCAACCTAAGGTCTGTGAGAATTCTCCCAGACAACCAACCTCCCTCTCCACATAGGGAGGTTGAGGAAGAAAGAGAGGAAAGCAACCTTAAAGTAAATCCACCCTTTCCTAAAAGACTAGCCCAACCACTCTAGCCTACCCCAAAAGAAACTGAACTTCTGGGAGAATTGAAAACCTATGTGTAAATATACACCTTCTCCAGGCAATCAAAGATGTCCCTATTTAAAATAAGTTGATTAAGGAGAAGTGCTTCAAGCATCCAGGAAGAAAAAAAAGGGATGCCCCTACCATTAATGTCATTGGGCAGTTGTCTAACTTAATATTGGTGCAGGTAATATGTCTAAAATATTTAGACCTTGGAAGCCCTGTAGTAGATGTGCACATCAATGGCACCATTGTCCCACACACTCTGACTGATCTTGGGGGTGCCATTAATGTGATGACTAAGGACACCATGCTCAAGCTCAACCTCCAAGGGTCATTAAGGAATACCACAATAGTTTTGCAACTTACAGACCGTTTTACAATCACCCCTAAGGGAATTGTGGAGGATGTGATGGTCTCCATTGACTCCTGGGAGTACCCTATAGATTTCCTAGTTCTCCATCCTAAGGCTAAGCTCACTGGCTACCCTCTCATCCTATAGCGGCCATGGTTGGCCATAGCTGATGCTTACACTAGTTGCAGAGCTGGGAATATGACCATCAAGAATGGGCATATGTCCAAACAATTAGTCCTATACCCTCATGCTCAACCTACCCTAGAGCATGATTTAACTTTATGGTTAGATGAGGAGAAAGAAGATGAAGTTTATTCTGCCCAATTTTATGCTTTTGAAACAACCATATGAGGAGGACAACAAGATGAGGATGACTTAATTGAACACCTACTCCAAAGTCCAACTCCTAGTTCACTGCCATTAGAAGATGAAGTAAAGGAAGCCCAGAACAATCATCCAACTTACTTATGCTTAGCCAATTCCAACCCACTCCATGTCAAAACCATAGAATTTGGCCCAAAGAATACTTTGAACACTAACCCATCTCTTTCTGCTTTAGAAGAGGAAAAGATATGCCACATGTTGAGAGAGAACATAGAAGCCTTCACTTGGAGTTATAAAGAAATGAAGGGAGTACAACCCTTAGTGTGTACTCACCATATATACATCAAAGAAGGTTGTAGGTGCTCTTAAAGACATATTCAAAGAAGAACTACAAAAACTGTTAGATGCAAGATTCATTTACCCTATCTCAAATAGTGAGTGGGTCTCTCCTTTAGTGTTAGTTCCCAAGAAAAATGGTAAGTGGGGGATTTGCGTTGATTATAGGGATTTGAACAAAGCCACAAAGAAGGATCATTTTCCCCTACCCTTCATTGACCAAGTGCTAGATGGCCTAGCAAGGAGGAAATTCTTTTCTTTCCTAGATGGATTTAGTGGGTATAACCAATTCCAAATCTGCCCACTAGACCAAGATAAGACCACATTCACCTATGCTTGGGGTACTTTTGCCTATAGTGTCCTTCCTTTTGGCCTATGTAATGCTCCTACCACTTTCCTGAGAGAACTCTTGAGTGTTTTTGCTGAATAAGTAGATGATGCAGTAGAAATATATATGGATGGCTTTACACCTTATGGTTGTGATTTCCAAGAAGCCCTGACTAACCTAGGAAAAGTATTACACAAATGCATTGAAATGAATATGTCTCTCAGTCGTGTGAATTCTTAATGACTGAACTGACTGTGCTAGGTCATTCAATATCTCAGCAAAGACTGCAGGTGGACCCAAACAAAATAGAAATCATACAAACGGTCCCACCTCCACAAAAACAGAGAGATGTCAGAAGTTTCTTAGGATTGGTTGGATACTACCGAATATTCATAAAGGACTTTAGCAAGTTGGCCTCTCATTTTTTTGGATTGTTGGCCAAAGATTTTGAGTTTATATGGTCAAAGAGTTGTCAAGAGGCCTTAGACATTCTAAATGGTAAGTTAACCACTGCGCCAATCCTTAGACGCCCAAATTGGACCATCCCTTTTCATACTCATGTTGATGCCTCACACAAAGCCATAGGAGCAGCCTTAGGTTAGGAAGAGGAGAAATTGCCTTATGCCATCTATTTTATCAGTAAGAACCTATCAAAGGTTGAGCTAAACTATACTGTGACTGAAAAGGAACTCTTGGTTGTTGTGCATTCATTGAACAAATTTAGGCATTACATTACAAGCTATAAAACATGTGTGAATATTAATCATGCTACAATCAAATATTTAATGAACAAACCAGATGTGAATGTTAGAATCATAATATGGTTGCTTCTATTACAACAATTTGATCTAACTATTGTTGATCAGCCTGGCAAGGAAAATGTTCTTGCTGACTTTATATGCAGAATGAATCTGCGTGTAGGTGAAGAAGGAATGGTGGATGATCAGTTACCAGATGAGCATTTGTTTTCTATTTCAGGTCTCTCCTCATGGTTTGCTGATATAGCAAACTATCTGGTATCGGCACAGTTCCCACCAAACTTGCCCTCCAAAGAAAAGATCAAGATAGTCACAAAGAGCGCCCCCTTCACCTGGATTGGGGGCAATCTATTCAAACTTGGCCCAGATCAAATATTAAGAAGGTGTGTAAGGGAAGAGGAAGTCTTTGACATCCTTCTGACCTATCATGATGGGCCTTGTGGAGGTCACTTTGCAACAAAAAGGACAACATTCAAAGTGTTGCAAGCATGTTGTTATTGGCCTACTCTTCATCAGGATTTGAAAAAGCATATTAGTCAGTGTGATCGGTGCCAAAGGATGGGAAAGCCTACTCCAAGAGATGAAATGCCCCTACAACCTCAAGTGACTTTTGAGCCATTTGACAAGTGGGGCATGGACTTCATTGGGCCTATCAACCCTCGTTTAAAGTAAAAACAACACATCATTGTGTACACTAATTATTTTACTAAGTGGGCTGAAACTAAGGCAATTAAGGTAGCAACAAAAGAGAAGGTGGTTGAGTTCCTAAGGGAGAATATATTCTACAAATCTGGGTACCCTAAAGAGCTAGTCGCAGACCAAGGCAACCAATTTACCTCTAGCATGATTGAAGAATTGCTCAGCCATCACAAAATCAAGAATAGGACCTCCACTCCCTATCATCCACAATATAATGGGAAAGTCGAGGTGACCAATAGGGCATTGGAGAACATCTTAACCAAGGTAGTGAGCAGCAACAAGAAGGATTGGGCAGAGAGACTAGTTGAGGCCACCTAGGCCTATAATACAACATGGAAGACCACCACTGGATTTACACCCTATGATTTGGTCTATGGTAAAAAGGATATGTTGTCCATTGAATTTGAATATAACACACTGAGGATGGAAGCCCAACTAGATTTAGATCTCATTCATGCATAGAAAGAAAGGTTGTTACATTTGAATGGCTTGGATGAATTCAAAATGCAGGCCCTCCTACATACAGAGATAGTTCAACTTCAGAGGAAGATCTAGAATGACAAGCACATCAAGGAGAAGCAATTTCAAGAAGGAGACTAGGCATCGTTATATGATTTTAGGTTTAAATACTTCAAGGGCAGGCTAAGGACAAGATGGCTCGGACCTTATGTGGTGGAAATATGCCATGACAATGGTTCAATGCAAATCAGAACTATTGATGAAGAAGCCACTCCATTGCTAGTTAATGGACACATATTGAAAATAAACAAGAGGCCTTTATCAAAACAAGAGTTCATTGACATTATCAATAAGATAGTGATGATGGTAGAGAAAGTTCTAGCTCCTCCCTCATCAGGTCACTAAAACAGGAAAAAACAAAAGAATAAGGATTCAAGTGAAATCCTCCATGAGGCACCTGAGTCCCATATTTGGATTGAAAACCTCATAAGGTGCCCAAGGATGAGAAAAATGAAAAAAAGTAAGAAGATCCCTGGGTGAAAACATTCCTTGAGGTGCCCAGGGCAGATATCTAGGGTGAAAACCTCTCTGAGGTAGCCTAGGTGTTTCTTTAAATTATATATATATATATATATATATATATATATATATATATTATAATATATATTAATAATAAAAATTTAAAAATTAAAAAATTAAAAAAAAAAAAAAAAAAAAAAAAAAAAACATATTGTTATTTTGCAGGTGGGTGAAAAAGACAAGCAAGGAGCAAAAGAAAAATCCAGAGGGGAACCTTGGTCCACATAATATTCATCTCCTCCACTCCTTACCATGCATCCCTCCATCAATTCTATTGTTTTTCACTTCATTGCTTCAATTGAGGTGAAGACTGTGTTTTCTAATAGAATCACCTCAACCATTACCATCATCCCTACATCCACATACACTCCTACTCCCTCTTTCCATTCATTACAGCATCCTCACAACACCAGCCAACAACATGATCAAAAAATTCTAAGGGAGACACCAAACATTGCCAAGTGGTATTCCAGGAGCTCCACAGTAGCAGCAGCAGCATCAAATCCAAGAGCTCCATAGCAGCAGAAGCAGCAAAACCAAGAGCTCCACAACAGCAGCAACATCATCAAATCTTCAACCACAGACACCTGCAAAAGCTAATAAACCATCAGCAAGCAGCAGAGGAGGAAGAAGACTGACCATCAGCAGCACCTCTAATCTTTGACAACTGCAGCATGGCATCAAGACCACAGGTAAGTATCCCACTCACTCACTCATATGCATCATTTGATCAAAATATGTAAAGGTTAAGAGGTAGTTGGTTTATAAGCGAAAAGGTGGCAAAAAGGAAATTCTTTAATAAGGCAAAAGAGAACGCAAGAGTCCATAGATACAGTATTTTTATGGCAACCATTTTAGAATGCTTAAAGAACTAAGATTTTGGGTAGAAACACCAGTGCACCAAAGACTCAAAATACCCTATTTCTTGATGCAATCACTCATAGACTTCAGCAGCAAAGTAAAGGAAGGAAATTCCCAGCAGTTAGTTCACCATGGGTTGATCAGGATCCTCACCTCAGGATCCCTATAAAATGGTCAGTCTTCAGAGACTTTACCAGTAGAGGATGACATTAAACCATCATCTATGATGTTAGTCCTTCTGTCAGTGAGGAGGAGGCAAAACAAGAAGAAGATACAAAGCTAGATGGGATGAGATGAATAAAGAAGAAACTAATACAGAGGAACATGTTGAAACACAAGGAGGAGAATGTTGAAACAGAAGAAACAATGGATGGAGATGAGAAAGGACAACAAAAGGAAGAAGATAAGAAAAATAGAGAGGACAACTGTAGGAAAAGGAAAACCAGCTAGCATGTATGGTCAACCTCCCCTTGGAGGCCATCCAGTGTAGGATGCCATCTAAATCCTATGTTTTTTTCCCGCAGAGAACCATGGCTGCAATTTCAGATTAAAACACTAGCACAAAGGAGCACCATGCCATTTCAGGACTGTAGATATTTTATTGACCTTTGTGATCAAAGTGCACTAAAGGATGGGGCCAAAATGGTTGAGTTTTACTTGCATAACATGGCCCTCACAGATATGAATATTTGGGATCCTAATGCAGGGTTAGGAGATCTACAATTAATGGTTTTGGAATCATGGATGAACCATGAGAAGTCAAGGGTTGCAGAGACAAAAAGACTATTAGCCAGAGAGCAATATGAACCTCTTTTCATCAAATCTAAACAATCAAATCCCATGGCCCTAATTGACACCCATAATCTAATTGCAAATAATCCTCAGCTAACACTTAGATATCTTGCTACCCAAGAGCAAGCAATTTCACAGTTTGATGATATGTTTAGGCTACTAAGAGATGATAATATACATGCCTGTCGAAGGAGATGGAAAACACTGCCACACAGCTTGAAGATTAGAGAATATCACTCCCCTCAAAGGTTGAGAGAGGCACTCAATAGAACACCTATGTATAAGCAATCAATTCAAAGGTTGAAGGTCAATTGGATAGGCCTAAAACTCAATCCACCACTACTCCTAGGGATGCTAGAAGGGAGAACAGAAGAAGAAGAAAATAGGCAGTGGGAAGAAATAGAAAGGAAAGCAGGCTCCTATAAACAAGAAGAGGAGACCACAGCAAAAGAATGGGATGTCAGAGAGGCTACAAAATCCATGAAGGACATGGACATTGACTAAGTTGCTCAGAGGATGAGAAACACTTTCAGTAGGGGGTGATGACTAGCCTCATTATTGAGTAGTTATATGGGCCTTAATTGGCCTTAATTCACCTCCCAGCTTAGTCAAACCAACTATTCTCACAACTTATTGCATACTTTTGATTATCTTTTGTTTATGAAATGAGTTAGAGTTGGATATTTGGCTGTGTGGTCTACTGTGCATGTAATACAGGAATAAAGGATAAAAGCAAGGTAAAATGCAAGTATAAAGGATAAAAGCAAATAAATATGGCAAAGACCTTGGTAAAAACTTGAATGGGACAAGGGAAAGTAATTATAGGAGGTAAATCCTCCTCATTTACTACCCCTCCATTCTAATATTCCACCATCAGCTCAGAATGCACATAGCCATCACTTTGAAGACTAAAAGACAAACGAGCATGTGAAAAGGACATAAAACAGTTTATCTTAAGTTGGGAGCCAAGCCTCCCTAATGGGAAGGAAGTCGTTAGAGAATTCAGATGTATAAATAGGGAGGCTTAGGACCTCATTAGGATTCAGACTTCATTTGTAAAAACTCTATTTTATTTCTAAGTTGCACAGACTTGTGACAGTTTGCTCTGTAATCCATGGTTTTTACAATAAGAATGAGTTATGTTTAAGCCAACTTTCGAGGGTTGAAGCTCTTGGGTTAGGCCCTAACCCAAGCAGCCACAACTCCTCTTTACTGTACATTTATGCTAGCATAGAGTTCTTTTTTGTTCATTTGTTTAAGTGGCTTTCTTGTTCTGTCTACCTACTTAAATAAATTTTTGGTTTACTTGTTCATTTGCTTAAATAGATTCATGGTTTTTCATTGTTATTTGTTAAAGTAGCTTTCTAGATTTGTTCATCTACATTGTGCTTCATTTTATTTTCACTTATGCCTTCTTTCAGTTCATAGGTTAGTTAAAGGAAAAAGATCACTATCAAGTTGTGCGCATGTGTCTCAGCCTCATCTCCTCCCTCTGGGACCATGACTTGAGGAAGGGACCCTCTAGCAACCCCAAAAGCACAGTCTCTGGTTCTCACATGGGCTATGAAGTTCATTGTTTAAAGCAGTTGTTTGTTCACCTACACTGGTTCTCTCTATCATTTTCATTTGAAACCACCTCCAGCACTTTCCTCATCCATCGCTTCATCGTCGTCCGATCACCAACAAATCTTCACAATCACTATCTGATTCACTATTTTCTCCAATTGTTGCCTCACATGGAGTCCACCACTCACTTTATGAACTTTAAGTCCCCACCGTTAATCTGCCTTGCCTGATCCAATAGCTATCACTTTACCCGATTTCCAACTAGCTTGGTGATCTCCACCGTTGATCAGCCCCGCCTGATCCAACGACTATCACGTGGATTTTTGTCCGATCATTATCTGCTTGAGGGAACGTGATGAGAGTGGTTTCTTTGTCCTATGTTTCGCCCAGTTAGGCTAATCGTGTAAAATTTTAGAAAAACACTTACAGCTTTGAGGGCGCGCGTTAAACAGCTTACCACCCTCTAAATCTGCTCCATCATTTCCACACGTTTCTTTTGCCCGTGATCTAATCTCCGTCATCCATCTGTCGATTAATCTTCTTCATCCATCTCTTGACTTAGCCTCCGCGATATAATCTCAGCCATCCATCTCCGGTTAACCCTATTCATTCATCTATTCACTCTACCACCGCGATATAATCTCCACCATTCATCATGTTAGTTAACCATGTTCACCCATCCATCTACGTAACCTCCTGTGATCCAATCTCCAGCGTTCATTTTCCTTTCACCTGACTGATCCAATGGTTCTTATGCACTATTGCTCCCTCACATCCTCCTTTCACTCATTTCGACCTTTGATTGTTTTTTCCACTTGAAACTCGATTTAGCCTAAGTTTCTTTGTTACACCTTAGTCTATTTTTGATGCTCTTTACTTCTGCAACTTAGATAATTAGCATTAGGTTAGTTTTGATTTAGCAATTCTGCTTAGCATAGTTGTTTAATTTGTTAGTTAGGTTATGGTGTAAGTTTAGCATTTCATGTTGTTTTCTTCATTACTGCAGTAGAGTAGCTCTCTCTTAGAATAAGTTGCTTCCCTTCCATCAAAGAATTAAGCTTCTTCTGACTCTATAGAATTTTGGCATGGAACCCTTGGGGTCTCTTGTCACACAAATAGTGACAACAGGTAGGACCTTCACTTCTACTTGTCCATATAGCACTGTCACCTCCAAGTTTGTACGAACCCCGGGTTGATAAGTAAAGTTGGTAGCCCTAGGAGTTGCAGCATTATTGTTGCAATACCTAGGCTCATCAATGTGGGCCTAATCCTATCTTTGGAGGAGGTCCAACTCCCTTCCCAGCCTATAAATTTCCCCTCTACCTTTGTCAAATCGTTGATCACTTTCCATTTGCACCCTTATGCTAAGCTTATGCTAGAGGTCATTCATTAGACTTGAAGAAGGAGTGTTGGAGAATTTCTTGGCTTGGATTTGGATTACCACTCAAGGAGAGCCTTTCAACATCAAGCCTATGATTGTAAGCTTCCCCTTCATTCCTTAAATAACAATAAAATTGTTGGTTCACCTTCCCAATATATATGTTCATGTATGTATTTGTTTGGAATTCCTTGATCAGCTAAATAAATTATTATTGGATTTGCTATTAGTTTTGGTATGCTTTGTTGTCTCTTGGTTGTTTATGCAGGTACATAAGCATTGAAAGAAGTAAGAACAAGACCTTGACACAAGCAGTTCGGGGATTTCAACGAAGGTAATCGGATTAGCATCAGAGAAAGGTAGGCATCTTCTCTTGTTCTATTTTTCAATCATAATCTAGGAAGATTTCTAGTTGATTGTCCTCTCAAGTTTCCAGACCCACTCATTGGGCTCGAGGGATCATCTTTATCCGTAAAGACGATTAACCTTGAAAACACATCCTCACTCCATTTATAGTACCACCAATCATATGATAATTGAGTTACCCTATAAGGAAACCAAGGTACCAAACACAAATGATGTGAATAAATGGATCACAAGTTCACTGGATTCACTTTCGAGAAGAATTCATGATGCCTGGTAATTAGTCAAGTTCAAGAGCCCTTTGTTAGATGCATATGCATGATTTCTTCCTTATACCTTACTACAATCGGTCGAGCCTTGGTCGTCAAACATACAATGCTTGAAGCCATTGATGAGATAGAAAACTCTAGCTATGAATACAACTGGGAGGACCATGTAGTTGATATCATCAAACCAATTGCCAAGATTGCCAAAATTTAGGTAAGGCTATTCATTTCCCTTCCTTGTTAATATGTATAGCCAGGAATTCTAACCCACCAGTTGGGAAAGAAGACTTCACTAGAAGGGATACACCCTTTATGCATAATTTCGTAATTGTTTCCAGTAGTTGGTCAGGGAAACCCCAATCTTTAGGTCCTAATGAGAATTTTAGGAGTTGGTTATTAAACATAAAGAACATTTCTAATAAATGGAGAGTCCCTCTGCATTTTTATTGAGCCCTTCCCTCCTGCTCCCATATCCAGTTATGCCTAGACAATACTAAAGTCTGGTATAACAATATTGCTCAAGTTGAGCCTCAGGAACTCCCCTACCAACCAACTATTGATCAGATATTTGACGAACTGTGTCGGCAATCCAACAATAACTTCATAATTCCACCTGCAGTTTTTGAACCATCCCATGACATCATCACCCCCTTAAAGGATTTTGAAGTCGAAGAAGAAGTTCAGGTTGTTATGTATTTGCAATCTCTTAAAGTCGACCTGTCAGTACCCTTGTCTGAATCTTCACATAAGTTTGTCCACAAAGAGTTCATCAGTCCTAATCCCACCCCATCCAAAACCAAACCATCTCAACGGTGAAAAAGTGCTCAAAGAAATTAAACTGGATGGTCCTGATAAGTAACAGTAGTTGGAAGAAGTCATTAAACAATTACAACCATAAGAGGAAAAAACCAAGAAGCCTCGCAAGCCTAGAGCTCCTTCCATCTAGACTCGCATCAAAGATGCTATAGAAAATTTCAAGGGTTTTTTCACTGACCACATCCAAAGAAAAATGGAAAAAATACATCAAATAGTTAAGCATAATGGTAGTTATTCTTCTCAACAGCATCAACACAATGGCATTACAAATCAGTCTCATAATAAATCTAGTCAGACTGCTACAGTGATAGAGATCAATCTAACAGTTTATAGTCGTGTCTATTCTATGACCCATGTCCTAGAATAACACAACCAGTCAAACCATCAGTAGTCTGGGAAAGAAGATTATAAAGAAGAGAAAATTTACAAAGAAATTTCCAAAAAAGAGTAGTTTGAGGAAGAGAAGGTTGAGAAAGAGAAATATGATAAAGAGAAGTCTGAGAGAAATCAGTCAAAATAGGGCTACTCAGAGAAAAACTAATCAGATCACACTCATTCAAAGAAAAATAAGTCAGAGGACAATCAGTCAGAGCTAAACCGATCCGACATTCAGAATAATTCAAAGTCCAATTCCAAAGACAATTCATCAAAATAGACTCAATCTAATGAAACAATCAGAATCCCCAATCAGTAGACAACGAGTGTTTCGACTGAGTGCTAGCAAGAAAAAAAAATGAGGTGCCTATCTCTAATACATCATCTACAAATAATCCAGGTACCAAGTCTATCCTGACTACAAATACAACTACAGAACCAACTACAACAAACACTCCAGCAACCAAAGATAAAAATATGTCTATTGATATCACTACTAAGTATGTTCATATTAAAATCTCCAGTGATAAACAACTTTTTCAAGTTATTGAACAATCTTTTAAGGTTGCTAAGTAATGGTTGCAAAAAATAAAGAAAGATACAGATAAGCTTCAATGTTTACAGGAATGAGAAAGGGATACTTGGATAGCATGTCAAAGCCAAGCAGCAAAAAAACTACACATCCTAGCTCCAGCCAAGACTGAGGATCATCTCGTTGTTGTCCAATAGATGGTAGAACAACTAATTGACCAGAATTCCCAGCTTCATGCACAAGTGTCATAGTTGTGAACCCGGCCCACATTTGTTGCAAAACCTAATTTTACACAAGCTCTATAGAAGGCCCACAATGAGTTTCTTGCAGCAAGACAAACTTTAGGAGCCACACTTGGTAGAGGAGTTGTTATCACTACTACATTGAATAACTAGCCCACCTACTTGGCTTTTGTTCATTCAAAGATAATGGCTCAAGAGGTTCTTATTAGAGAGCTAGTGATGATACAAACTTCAAATCCTAAAGCGTAATAGATAATAAATACCCAATTAGAATAGGAAAAGGAAAATAACTCATAGCTCTTGTAACATCACCACTAGTGGTTACGGGAAGGGAATAAATCTCAGCATGAAGCTTCAAATGTGTATGAATTCCTACAACAAATTATTCAAAAAGTTGTGAGTATTAAAGAAACCAATCCTTTCAGTCAAAGGATAGCAGACCATACATTTGTGGAAGAGAATGTGCAATATTTGTCTGATATATAGAAGCCAGTGTTAAAGCTAGAGTGTCAGTTTGAGAATAGTCAATCTTTGGTGAACACCTGTAGATTCTTGCTCCAGTAATCTACCAGACTGCTTTTCTAGACACAATTCCACCACCTCAAGCACATTCAGTGTCGCCACACCCACAACGGCCTACCCATCAGTTTTATGCACCCAGTGTCTCAACCTATGCTGCTACTTTAGAACAACAATCTCATGAAGAGTAAGTTGACCAAGCTATGAACCAGTCATCTTAGCCAGCTTCAGAGGTTTCAACCGCAGCAACAAAGGCATCGTGCCTTGATCCACCAGTTGCTGCATTTTAATTTCTCTCCATTATAATAGTTTTACTTAGAATTTTATTTTGTGAGAAACACTTTCATGAATGTAAAGACTCTTACTTTTGTCAATTTTTGTTACACTCCAACTCTCCTCATCTTCGGGGTGAAGAAGACTTTGAGGGTGGGGGATATCTTGGAGGAGCTAGTTGGCTCAACTAACTAGCCCAAGGTTATGTCAAAAAATCCACAATGTAATGAAGGTTAACCAATGATAGACTAATTAACATGATTGGTTGGACAGATAGACTATCATATTCGTCTCGAA
>APFE030081399.1:75726-96143 GCA_000404065.3 Pinus taeda | reverse complement strand
TACAATTAATGGTTTTGGAATCATGGATGAACCATGAGAAGTCAAGGGTTGCAGAGACAAAAAGACTATTAGCCAGAGAGCAATATGAACCTCTTTTCATCAAATCTAAACAATCAAATCCCATGGCCCTAATTGACACCCATAATCTAATTGCAAATAATCCTCAGCTAACACTTAGATATCTTGCTACCCAAGAGCAAGCAATTTCACAGTTTGATGATATGTTTAGGCTACTAAGAGATGATAATATACATGCCTGTCGAAGGAGATGGAAAACACTGCCACACAGCTTGAAGATTAGAGAATATCACTCCCCTCAAAGGTTGAGAGAGGCACTCAATAGAACACCTATGTATAAGCAATCAATTCAAAGGTTGAAGGTCAATTGGATAGGCCTAAAACTCAATCCACCACTACTCCTAGGGATGCTAGAAGGGAGAACAGAAGAAGAAGAAAATAGGCAGTGGGAAGAAATAGAAAGGAAAGCAGGCTCCTATAAACAAGAAGAGGAGACCACAGCAAAAGAATGGGATGTCAGAGAGGCTACAAAATCCATGAAGGACATGGACATTGACTAAGTTGCTCAGAGGATGAGAAACACTTTCAGTAGGGGGTGATGACTAGCCTCATTATTGAGTAGTTATATGGGCCTTAATTGGCCTTAATTCACCTCCCAGCTTAGTCAAACCAACTATTCTCACAACTTATTGCATACTTTTGATTATCTTTTGTTTATGAAATGAGTTAGAGTTGGATATTTGGCTGTGTGGTCTACTGTGCATGTAATACAGGAATAAAGGATAAAAGCAAGGTAAAATGCAAGTATAAAGGATAAAAGCAAATAAATATGGCAAAGACCTTGGTAAAAACTTGAATGGGACAAGGGAAAGTAATTATAGGAGGTAAATCCTCCTCATTTACTACCCCTCCATTCTAATATTCCACCATCAGCTCAGAATGCACATAGCCATCACTTTGAAGACTAAAAGACAAACGAGCATGTGAAAAGGACATAAAACAGTTTATCTTAAGTTGGGAGCCAAGCCTCCCTAATGGGAAGGAAGTCGTTAGAGAATTCAGATGTATAAATAGGGAGGCTTAGGACCTCATTAGGATTCAGACTTCATTTGTAAAAACTCTATTTTATTTCTAAGTTGCACAGACTTGTGACAGTTTGCTCTGTAATCCATGGTTTTTACAATAAGAATGAGTTATGTTTAAGCCAACTTTCGAGGGTTGAAGCTCTTGGGTTAGGCCCTAACCCAAGCAGCCACAACTCCTCTTTACTGTACATTTATGCTAGCATAGAGTTCTTTTTTGTTCATTTGTTTAAGTGGCTTTCTTGTTCTGTCTACCTACTTAAATAAATTTTTGGTTTACTTGTTCATTTGCTTAAATAGATTCATGGTTTTTCATTGTTATTTGTTAAAGTAGCTTTCTAGATTTGTTCATCTACATTGTGCTTCATTTTATTTTCACTTATGCCTTCTTTCAGTTCATAGGTTAGTTAAAGGAAAAAGATCACTATCAAGTTGTGCGCATGTGTCTCAGCCTCATCTCCTCCCTCTGGGACCATGACTTGAGGAAGGGACCCTCTAGCAACCCCAAAAGCACAGTCTCTGGTTCTCACATGGGCTATGAAGTTCATTGTTTAAAGCAGTTGTTTGTTCACCTACACTGGTTCTCTCTATCATTTTCATTTGAAACCACCTCCAGCACTTTCCTCATCCATCGCTTCATCGTCGTCCGATCACCAACAAATCTTCACAATCACTATCTGATTCACTATTTTCTCCAATTGTTGCCTCACATGGAGTCCACCACTCACTTTATGAACTTTAAGTCCCCACCGTTAATCTGCCTTGCCTGATCCAATAGCTATCACTTTACCCGATTTCCAACTAGCTTGGTGATCTCCACCGTTGATCAGCCCCGCCTGATCCAACGACTATCACGTGGATTTTTGTCCGATCATTATCTGCTTGAGGGAACGTGATGAGAGTGGTTTCTTTGTCCTATGTTTCGCCCAGTTAGGCTAATCGTGTAAAATTTTAGAAAAACACTTACAGCTTTGAGGGCGCGCGTTAAACAGCTTACCACCCTCTAAATCTGCTCCATCATTTCCACACGTTTCTTTTGCCCGTGATCTAATCTCCGTCATCCATCTGTCGATTAATCTTCTTCATCCATCTCTTGACTTAGCCTCCGCGATATAATCTCAGCCATCCATCTCCGGTTAACCCTATTCATTCATCTATTCACTCTACCACCGCGATATAATCTCCACCATTCATCATGTTAGTTAACCATGTTCACCCATCCATCTACGTAACCTCCTGTGATCCAATCTCCAGCGTTCATTTTCCTTTCACCTGACTGATCCAATGGTTCTTATGCACTATTGCTCCCTCACATCCTCCTTTCACTCATTTCGACCTTTGATTGTTTTTTCCACTTGAAACTCGATTTAGCCTAAGTTTCTTTGTTACACCTTAGTCTATTTTTGATGCTCTTTACTTCTGCAACTTAGATAATTAGCATTAGGTTAGTTTTGATTTAGCAATTCTGCTTAGCATAGTTGTTTAATTTGTTAGTTAGGTTATGGTGTAAGTTTAGCATTTCATGTTGTTTTCTTCATTACTGCAGTAGAGTAGCTCTCTCTTAGAATAAGTTGCTTCCCTTCCATCAAAGAATTAAGCTTCTTCTGACTCTATAGAATTTTGGCATGGAACCCTTGGGGTCTCTTGTCACACAAATAGTGACAACAGGTAGGACCTTCACTTCTACTTGTCCATATAGCACTGTCACCTCCAAGTTTGTACGAACCCCGGGTTGATAAGTAAAGTTGGTAGCCCTAGGAGTTGCAGCATTATTGTTGCAATACCTAGGCTCATCAATGTGGGCCTAATCCTATCTTTGGAGGAGGTCCAACTCCCTTCCCAGCCTATAAATTTCCCCTCTACCTTTGTCAAATCGTTGATCACTTTCCATTTGCACCCTTATGCTAAGCTTATGCTAGAGGTCATTCATTAGACTTGAAGAAGGAGTGTTGGAGAATTTCTTGGCTTGGATTTGGATTACCACTCAAGGAGAGCCTTTCAACATCAAGCCTATGATTGTAAGCTTCCCCTTCATTCCTTAAATAACAATAAAATTGTTGGTTCACCTTCCCAATATATATGTTCATGTATGTATTTGTTTGGAATTCCTTGATCAGCTAAATAAATTATTATTGGATTTGCTATTAGTTTTGGTATGCTTTGTTGTCTCTTGGTTGTTTATGCAGGTACATAAGCATTGAAAGAAGTAAGAACAAGACCTTGACACAAGCAGTTCGGGGATTTCAACGAAGGTAATCGGATTAGCATCAGAGAAAGGTAGGCATCTTCTCTTGTTCTATTTTTCAATCATAATCTAGGAAGATTTCTAGTTGATTGTCCTCTCAAGTTTCCAGACCCACTCATTGGGCTCGAGGGATCATCTTTATCCGTAAAGACGATTAACCTTGAAAACACATCCTCACTCCATTTATAGTACCACCAATCATATGATAATTGAGTTACCCTATAAGGAAACCAAGGTACCAAACACAAATGATGTGAATAAATGGATCACAAGTTCACTGGATTCACTTTCGAGAAGAATTCATGATGCCTGGTAATTAGTCAAGTTCAAGAGCCCTTTGTTAGATGCATATGCATGATTTCTTCCTTATACCTTACTACAATCGGTCGAGCCTTGGTCGTCAAACATACAATGCTTGAAGCCATTGATGAGATAGAAAACTCTAGCTATGAATACAACTGGGAGGACCATGTAGTTGATATCATCAAACCAATTGCCAAGATTGCCAAAATTTAGGTAAGGCTATTCATTTCCCTTCCTTGTTAATATGTATAGCCAGGAATTCTAACCCACCAGTTGGGAAAGAAGACTTCACTAGAAGGGATACACCCTTTATGCATAATTTCGTAATTGTTTCCAGTAGTTGGTCAGGGAAACCCCAATCTTTAGGTCCTAATGAGAATTTTAGGAGTTGGTTATTAAACATAAAGAACATTTCTAATAAATGGAGAGTCCCTCTGCATTTTTATTGAGCCCTTCCCTCCTGCTCCCATATCCAGTTATGCCTAGACAATACTAAAGTCTGGTATAACAATATTGCTCAAGTTGAGCCTCAGGAACTCCCCTACCAACCAACTATTGATCAGATATTTGACGAACTGTGTCGGCAATCCAACAATAACTTCATAATTCCACCTGCAGTTTTTGAACCATCCCATGACATCATCACCCCCTTAAAGGATTTTGAAGTCGAAGAAGAAGTTCAGGTTGTTATGTATTTGCAATCTCTTAAAGTCGACCTGTCAGTACCCTTGTCTGAATCTTCACATAAGTTTGTCCACAAAGAGTTCATCAGTCCTAATCCCACCCCATCCAAAACCAAACCATCTCAACGGTGAAAAAGTGCTCAAAGAAATTAAACTGGATGGTCCTGATAAGTAACAGTAGTTGGAAGAAGTCATTAAACAATTACAACCATAAGAGGAAAAAACCAAGAAGCCTCGCAAGCCTAGAGCTCCTTCCATCTAGACTCGCATCAAAGATGCTATAGAAAATTTCAAGGGTTTTTTCACTGACCACATCCAAAGAAAAATGGAAAAAATACATCAAATAGTTAAGCATAATGGTAGTTATTCTTCTCAACAGCATCAACACAATGGCATTACAAATCAGTCTCATAATAAATCTAGTCAGACTGCTACAGTGATAGAGATCAATCTAACAGTTTATAGTCGTGTCTATTCTATGACCCATGTCCTAGAATAACACAACCAGTCAAACCATCAGTAGTCTGGGAAAGAAGATTATAAAGAAGAGAAAATTTACAAAGAAATTTCCAAAAAAGAGTAGTTTGAGGAAGAGAAGGTTGAGAAAGAGAAATATGATAAAGAGAAGTCTGAGAGAAATCAGTCAAAATAGGGCTACTCAGAGAAAAACTAATCAGATCACACTCATTCAAAGAAAAATAAGTCAGAGGACAATCAGTCAGAGCTAAACCGATCCGACATTCAGAATAATTCAAAGTCCAATTCCAAAGACAATTCATCAAAATAGACTCAATCTAATGAAACAATCAGAATCCCCAATCAGTAGACAACGAGTGTTTCGACTGAGTGCTAGCAAGAAAAAAAAATGAGGTGCCTATCTCTAATACATCATCTACAAATAATCCAGGTACCAAGTCTATCCTGACTACAAATACAACTACAGAACCAACTACAACAAACACTCCAGCAACCAAAGATAAAAATATGTCTATTGATATCACTACTAAGTATGTTCATATTAAAATCTCCAGTGATAAACAACTTTTTCAAGTTATTGAACAATCTTTTAAGGTTGCTAAGTAATGGTTGCAAAAAATAAAGAAAGATACAGATAAGCTTCAATGTTTACAGGAATGAGAAAGGGATACTTGGATAGCATGTCAAAGCCAAGCAGCAAAAAAACTACACATCCTAGCTCCAGCCAAGACTGAGGATCATCTCGTTGTTGTCCAATAGATGGTAGAACAACTAATTGACCAGAATTCCCAGCTTCATGCACAAGTGTCATAGTTGTGAACCCGGCCCACATTTGTTGCAAAACCTAATTTTACACAAGCTCTATAGAAGGCCCACAATGAGTTTCTTGCAGCAAGACAAACTTTAGGAGCCACACTTGGTAGAGGAGTTGTTATCACTACTACATTGAATAACTAGCCCACCTACTTGGCTTTTGTTCATTCAAAGATAATGGCTCAAGAGGTTCTTATTAGAGAGCTAGTGATGATACAAACTTCAAATCCTAAAGCGTAATAGATAATAAATACCCAATTAGAATAGGAAAAGGAAAATAACTCATAGCTCTTGTAACATCACCACTAGTGGTTACGGGAAGGGAATAAATCTCAGCATGAAGCTTCAAATGTGTATGAATTCCTACAACAAATTATTCAAAAAGTTGTGAGTATTAAAGAAACCAATCCTTTCAGTCAAAGGATAGCAGACCATACATTTGTGGAAGAGAATGTGCAATATTTGTCTGATATATAGAAGCCAGTGTTAAAGCTAGAGTGTCAGTTTGAGAATAGTCAATCTTTGGTGAACACCTGTAGATTCTTGCTCCAGTAATCTACCAGACTGCTTTTCTAGACACAATTCCACCACCTCAAGCACATTCAGTGTCGCCACACCCACAACGGCCTACCCATCAGTTTTATGCACCCAGTGTCTCAACCTATGCTGCTACTTTAGAACAACAATCTCATGAAGAGTAAGTTGACCAAGCTATGAACCAGTCATCTTAGCCAGCTTCAGAGGTTTCAACCGCAGCAACAAAGGCATCGTGCCTTGATCCACCAGTTGCTGCATTTTAATTTCTCTCCATTATAATAGTTTTACTTAGAATTTTATTTTGTGAGAAACACTTTCATGAATGTAAAGACTCTTACTTTTGTCAATTTTTGTTACACTCCAACTCTCCTCATCTTCGGGGTGAAGAAGACTTTGAGGGTGGGGGATATCTTGGAGGAGCTAGTAATGAAGGTTAACCAATGATAGACTAATTAACAGATTGGTTGGACAGATAGACTAGCATATTCGTCCGAAAGTATATATATAGATATTATAAATATAATATATATGTCTATCTACATATGATGTAACAGTTCTAATTATGTTCCTGACATATAATAATATATATTTGTGCTCTTCATTTGGTTCTCCATTATTGTGTCTCTTTATCATTGCATATGCTTATCATGTGTTTACTTTATGTTTGTCTACATATAACTATGTGTGTTTTTTGCTAGATTACAATAGTAGGTAATCTTAGTCTACTAGAGTTATGTTTCTCAATTGAATAGTCAAGAAAGACAACCAGGAATCAACCACAACAAATATAGTCAAGAACATTTGACTACAATAATAAGTTGATGGGGCAATGGAATTTAAGTCGATGAGAATACAAGTTGGTAGTCAAGTCGAGAGCATTTACATCAATCAAAGTTGACAGCTAGTCAAACAACCAATGGAAGTCGATAATTGACTAGAGCAAGTGAAGGGATCACAGTTGAGTGCATGCACATAATCAACTGAGACTGGCGGTTGACTAATTATCAAAATAAAATCAACTACGGGCAGTACTTGTCAAAAGATGGTTAGAATATCAAGATTCCTAACATCTTGGTCAATTATCTTTTGTCACCTGTTGAATTAAAAAAGTTATCAATTAGAACTTTTTTGTGCTTATGAATAGAGCATGGTGTAAGAATGATGAATAATCATGATCAATGTATATTAGGTGATTTATGAGTGAATTAGTCTTAGGTGTGGACCATGGTCAACGTCTGTTGTAATATGCATTTGATATTCAATCAAGAACATGAGCAATGAATCTCAAAGCTTGGTTGTTTCCCTGATTAAGGGTTTCTAGGATAAAATCTATGTTTAATGTATGAATCTTATGATGTGTTATTATTTATTTTCTATTCTTTAAGTTCTCTCATGTGCATTTAAAGGTTTATGTTTATTGAACTTCTAGTCTAGTTTATAGGTCTAGTAGACTTTGTATTTGGAATTTCATATCTAAAGTGTAAATAAAGTGACTTAATCCCAACATTTTCAACCTCCAAGTAAAAATTTTAGTGATAATTTGGTAAGAAAAATTATAAAGCAATATGGGTTAAATGGGAGAAAAAGGGGCTAGATTGTACTCCTTGGAACCAAAGCTAGAAATGTAGTATTCATTCCTCCCCTTATTTTGTTTTTATTTAAAGTATAATTTAACATTCTTTTAAGATCAAATCTAACTAAATCCTAGAAAGTTCTAAAGAAAATAGAGAACCCATATTGGCTCAATATTTCCCTCAACAGAGGGATTTTTTCTAACATCTCCCTCTCATTTTTGTGGTTTTGCATCATCACCTTCTAAGTATAAATCTATGAAATGTTTAGAAGCTTTCACTTTGATATCACTAAAAATTTCAATTTAGCACCCATTATGCACGATAATACCCTTAACTATATTATTATTTCTTCTTTCTTTGGTTTGTTTATGGAAAAAGGAGGTAATATTGTCTCCTTACAACAACAAACTTCAAAATATTAATCTCAACTCCTCTTCTTCCTTTTGGAAGGTTGCTTGGAGCTTAATGTTTTGATCCCACTCTTACATTAAGAAATACTCTATAACTTGTTCTATTTCAAGTAAAAGTTGCATGGCTTCCAACTATGCTTGGCGTATCTCTTCTTTCTTAATTAAGGGGATGAAACTTTCTTTACCCCAAACTTTTAATTCTTGCTTGATGGATTTCAACTTGGATTCCCAAACAAAGTTGGGGGAACAATTAATTGATTGCTCGCAAAAAATTAACCAAATTGAAATTTCCTTTAATAAGAAAGTATTATGTCTAAATTATCACTGACCATAATTTTCTTTATGATCGAAGGTGAGTGTAATTGGCTTGTGATATGAAGCAATTAACTTAGACTTCATAATAAAATCAAGAATAAATAGATCTAAATGGATGAGAAACCTATACAACTTGGATGAAATATGTCTTGGTCCCAATATTTTATTGTTCCAAATGAATTTACCTTTTGTTGGTTTTACATCTATAATATCCCAATCAAAGATAAGATCATCCATCTTTCTAGGCATCTGGCCATGAACCAATACGTTTCCTCGCTTTTCTAAATTTGAGAGGATGGTGTTAAAGTGACAAGCCACTATATTGAAAGTGATGATGTGGTTGTCACTATTGATCTGAAGGGAGTTACCGAAATTTGTTTTCTCTAAAGGATGAATAGGAGAATAAATATAAAAAATCCAAAGATTTTAGTGTAGAAATATGCTATGACGAGAGAGAACCCAACGTTGGGTGCTTCTGGAATCAAGGAACTCAAGCTAGGAAGGATTCGTAAAGTAAGGATACCTCATGTAGCTCCTATCGAAATTACTACAATTCCAACACTTTCTCTCCATATCTTGTTCACAAGTGTGATGGCCTCCATGTCTCATAATTTATTTTCCTATATTAGGAACAATGCCATTTTTTCAGATTATAAAAAAAATAAAAAATAAAATAAAAAAAACAAGATTCTGCAGAGAGTCTTTCTTGATTTTACTTCCAATACCTCTACAGTTCTAGTATATTAGTTTCATGATCATAGATTTTTGGGGGTAGAGCCGTCATCGAGTTCATATTTGTGACAACTCAATCATCTACATAAGTTTGAGTTCCTATAACCTTTTTTGTATTGATGACATCCTCTCCACAATCCTTATTTATACACTTGCATTTTTCGGTGGATTTACCTTCCTAGATTTCTCCATCCTCTAGAGGAAGATGCACTTTACTTTTGGTTTTATTTTTGGAAAGTTGTTACTTCAAGGATTAAAGGATCTAGAAAGGGTGGCAACAGAGAAAACTAAGGAATTTTGAAAATAATTGGCCCCATACTAGGGGAGGGATTGCTAAAGGAAATTGGATTCAAAGATTAAGTCAGACTCGATAGGATTTTAAAGATTACAGATGGAATAATATGCCTTGAGATCGAACGAAAAGGCTGAGACTCGGGGAAAAGGTAGGATTTTTCCTAGACTTATCAGTGGTCAAAATGGAAGGGTTAGAGGGGGTTTGAAAATTAAAGCAGAAGGCATGAAATTGCTTCAGGGATAAGAGCTAGAAGTTCCAAGATTTTGATATTTTTTGCTAGAGTTCTGCCTTTTTCTTGACATGTTGCCAACCAACTCCTTGATCTTGTTGTTTGACAATGGGTTGAGGGTTCTTTTTACAGTCCCTTGAAAAATTCCAATATTCATGGAATATTCCACATTTAAATGGAAATTGCTCGTAATCCAATTGTTGAATCCTATATTCATGGAATAGTCCACATTCGAATGGAAATTGCTTGTAATATAAGCGTTGAATATGGATCCACCCATTAAGATTTAATTTCACAACTTCTTGAAGTCTCTTTTCCAAATTCAATTCAACACAAATTCTTGCATATGAGATTATCAAATATTTTGGATCCAAGGTATCAATATATTTACCAACAATATTTCCAATGGTGTCAAGGATATATTCTGACCAACAATGTAATGGAAGTTGTGGTAGTCTTATCCACTCTAAAATTATCAAAGGGGAATCTATTTTTGGTCAAAATCAAGATTCCATTGATTTAGATACATACCTTATGAGCCATAGAAATAGGGGTGCACTTCTAAAAATTAGATCATGATATTCCTTCTACTCAAACAAAAAAACATAGTATCCTCATCCATAGAAAAAGTGTTTGATCTTTCCCTTTGACATTGGTTGCCAATTACATTAGATCTAAAGTTCCATTTGGCATGGGGAAGGCCATAATCTTGTGAACTATCCCACAAGGTCATTTTCATTCAAGTTAAGTGCTTTACATGTTTCAAAGACTTGAGGGAGGATGATTTCAAGGATTTGATCAAGTTTTTTCAGGAATCAATCTTGAGAAGGTAAAGCAACAAAATTATTAAAGGATTCCACAATATGCTTGGAAGAAAATGCAGCAGAAATAAATGTGGATGGTGAATAGTGCTTCCTCTCGATATTGAAGTGGATGAGGTGCCTAAAGGGAACAAAGGGAGGTGGAATACAAGGGTTGGGAAGAAATGGTTTTATAGGTAGCACAAACCTTCGGGAGCAATGAAGCGGCACATTTGTTAATATGGATTTATATATAATGTATTTATTCAAATTATACAAAAAAACTTCATAAATGGAGGCCTTATTTTTCCCTTTGAAAACTTTCAAACTGGAAGAAAAGAAAGATTTCTCTTTGGCCTATGAAAGAGATTTTATGCCACTTATTATGATCCTTAACCCTTAAAATATAATCATAACCAAGATATAATAAATTCTCAACACTTTATTCAATATCAACCACTAAGATAGGGAAACCATATAATGATCATTTTATGGAAGGAAACAATTGATGTTCACTTGCCTCTTCAAGGGGACAACCTCTTTGATGAGAATAGTTCCAAATATAATAACTCCAATACATTATTCATAATGATTAATCCATCCTTATTTATATCCAACTATAAAAAACTAATGATAACCAAATGATAACTACTTAGTGGAGCTTCTTTAATAAAGCCACATTACATGTATTCCATGTTAACTACCTGGTAAGCCGTATTCAATAATAATAAACATAGTGGACCCAACCCACTTTAAATTGAATGGTATCCATAACTATGTTATCATTACTCAAATGGGCCATTTATAACCCCATTACACCCCTAGGGAGGATCCCAATAGAGTGACCCTTTGTCCCCTGAGTGACTCTTGAGTTTCTCTCTCCTTCCTTTCTCTTCTCTAGAAACTTTTGTCCTGGATCCAAATAGGATGATGTGGAAAATTCTACAACAAAAATAATTAAAATTTATATTTCTTCACCGGCATTCTCTTTCACCTTATTTTTCTTCTAATGTTTATAAATTGGAAAATGACTTGGGAATTGGTTTGCCTCATAGTTACAATCAATGAGTTGCATTTTAGGTCTTCCCTATAGGAATATTTCTTTTGTTATTCCACATTCTTGGAGACCATCTTCTTTATCAATCTTCTTGGACCGAGGTAGCTTGATATTTCTTCCCCTCTTTGGTTGCATGTCTTCATTTTTTATGTTTTCTTTGTCAATTTCCTCTCCCTTGTCTCAAATGTACACTTGCCTCTTTTCCTTTTAATTTAATGCCTTTAAACAAGAAGACAAAAATCATGAGCAAGGAGTCATAAAATAGGAGCTTTAATAGTTGCCAACCCATGGCCTCTTCAATCCAATGAGCTCTCCTTACCCTATTATAAAAAATATGCACAATTCAAACACGTGACAAAACCAACAAATGTGCAAGTGCTTAGTTTGAAAAAATGACAAATTTCTTATGCAATTAATAGCATGCATTTCTACAAAATTTGCATAATGAAGATGAGGAAACAAGATTTGTTTTGAAGGTGAAACTACACCATATATATGATGGATTTAATAAGTGGAAGTAGATGAGAGATAATGATAATGAGCTTGTGAATCAAACTTTTTGAAACTTAATGTAGACAAACAAAAGCTTTAGATGGACCAAGCCACATGGTCCATTGATGAGAAAATTCCTAGTGAAAAAAACAAGGATAGTCCTTTGTTCTACCATTTATAATTAAATCTTGAGAGTGAAGTCTAAAATTGATTCTTTAAAAATGTTCATCAATCAATGAGTTGTAAGTTAAATGTTTGGAGAAATGTGATTATTTAACACTTCCACAAAGTAGATATGTGCCTCCTGCATGTTCCTTTTCTTGAAAATCCCATTAGTGAAAATGATGTAAGAAATCGCATCAAGTAAATGTTATTTTTCTCCCATTTCATCCCATAGCTTGAAAGATTTCCATATATATCCTTTCTTGAAATTCCATTCAATTAGTGTGGTCAAAATAATTTTATCTAGAGTGAAATATTGTCCCAACATTTCATTCTAAGGAGAACCTATCTTTAGGATTGTACCTTCCTTTCCTTGCAAGCTCCATCAATAAGTATATTGTAAGTGTTGGAATTAGGATTGCACACTCTATCAAATATGATAAAGATAATTCCAATTCTTAATGAATTCCGCCTATATTGAAAAGTGAATGTGTTTTTGTGTTTAGGTTTTCACCCATACTTACCCATCTCTTTCATTAATTATATTCCTTTCTACAACTCTCTCTTCCTACAAACATACTGAATGATGATATTGAATGTTCATACATTGGGTGGAATATTATTAACTAACAAATCTCTAAATACTTCCAAAGCCAAGCTCCCAATATGGCAAGAGGAAAAATGGAAAATGGAAATCCAAGCTACTTAGATCTTTGAAGGCTACGAAAACATGAATTTCTTCCACTAGTAGGTTATGGGCCAAAAATTAATAAATGAAATATGTGACATCAAACCACTCTATAGAAAATGAATGTGTATATTTTGAACTAATTTCTACTGTGATTACACTTCATTATAAACTACTATAGGTAGAACCTATAAAAGAGAATATTAGGGACATTCTAGCATTTTCATCATTTTTTGTTGGATCATTATAGGAGAAAAATGAGACTCTTATGTAACTACTCACTAAAGATGAAATACAAATATTTCTCCTCTCTGTCCAAACTAGGAAAATCCCTAGGCATGAAAAATGGAATGTTGAGTTCTATGTGAGATTCCAGGACATACTAGTAGCAAATATATTAGTGGTAGTGGAAGAGTGAAACACCACAAGTAAAATCCATATTCATTTCAACTCAAATTCCATAATCAACATTCTAAAGGATGGTAGTCTTATCAGTTTTAACCAATACTAACCTATTTACTTTGACAATTATGTCTACAATATAATTTCTAAGATAGTCACTACGAGGATACATCCCACCTTTTTGGATAACATCTCCCAATATTATGTTGGCTTCCTCGATGATACAATTATCCAAAATGCCATCATCGTGACTCAAAAAACACGACAAACTATTAAATATATATCTTGCTCTACTTTCATGCTCAAGATTTACCAAGGTTGTTTCTAAGGCTTATTCTCACCTAGGTTAGATTTTTGAGGCCCCTTATTAATTGGATGTAAGCTTGTTTTCAATCCATCTCTTTTTTCATCCTTACAAACTAATTTAAAACCATTTTTTAATCCCCTCCATGGGTCTATGGAAATATTTCCATATCTCCCCTTACTTGTCATTACAACAACAATAGCTCCTAACAAACATATTAATGATAAAAAAGGATCTAACAACTTGAAAGAGGTAAAGATAAAAGGGACCTTCCACATATCACAAGTCTTATTTTTTGATGACATATTGATATTTAGGAATTCCATGATTTAGTAAGCCAAATGTTTGAACCACATTCTTAAACTCTTCTCTTCATCTAGTAAAATGGAAGTAAACATCAATAAGACCTCCATCGTCTTCTTCCATGTCTATCTAGCCATCCTACTTATGATCCTTAAATTTATCCCTTTTTATAACACCCTCATCCCACATTTACCCAAGTAACCGACCAAGTAGGGTAAATATGTGACGAGAGGCCACTATAATGGTATTAAACCTCCTAGGTGACCTTAAGGAAGTGGAATCGATGGAAACCCACAACACATGTTTTATACCTGCTACAAGACTCCCTTAAGCCTTCCTAGTCATCCCCATGACCAGTCCCTAGATCCCACTAATTTTTTAGACCGTTAAAGCCTCGTATGCTACCTTGACATGGGAAAAAGTGTGTTTGGGAGGCTCCAATCGCTTGCACAACAAGGCATGGGTCCATCTGGGGACTTTTATCCTCAGTCCTGTGCCTATGACTCCAGGATTTGTGCCACTTTTTCAAGCCGAGAGCTGAAGTCACTACCCAAAACTCAATGACAGGTTCATAAATGAATTTACACAACATAACAATGATACATTTGCAAAAACATTGATAAGGTATAGACTGAACCCCTACTAGCCATGATATACATTTCTTCAAACATGTCACAAATATGTAATCTACAGCTCTTAATAGCAAAACTGAGTAGAGGAGTCTCATACTTATATGAGAATCGCTAAGAAGCTTTTTTCCCTTATATCATTAATTGCATTATCATCTATTAGGCCATAGATACATTGTTCATTATTTTACCAATAAAAACATGAGGAGAGCCATACATCATCATTGTGATAATACATGCTTATAACTAGCAAAATAAAAACAGAAATATCAAGAATACATCAGTTGTAGAATCCACATATAAACCAGTACATTTACAAATAAGATACAAAGGAAAGTGTTGGAAATAATACTGAGAGGGGGGGTGAATCAGTATTATCATATTAATAATTTAATTTCCCAAAAATATTTGTATATGCTACTTCAGGTAAGTGAACTAGCATGTATACGCGACTGTACTAAAAGAAACCAGCGTATATGCAAAGAACTTTAGATTTACCCAATTTATCATGCATTGAACTTTAACCAGTATATCAGAGATTTATTAGACAATGAAGTAGAAGCAGAATAAAGAATCACACATGAACACCAAGATATAAGGTGGAAACCCAACGTGGGTGAAAACCACCTGTTGTTGTCATCTCTGTCTTCTTTTAATAATAAGAAAATATGTTTACAATCTTGTACTGGTGTAGACTTATACCAGTACGTAGGCTTCTACCTGCAGAAGGTTATAGCCTTCTCTTGTTTTCCAACTTCTACTAGAAGGGAGCTACAAACCCCTAGCTTTTTTACTAGCCAATATGTTTACTACTACATAGGTTCCAGCCTACTGAAAACTCCACTCTTCTACCAGGGACCACGTTTCATAAATTTTCAGACTGATACTCCTGGAACACAACACCACAATCTGAAGGCCACGTTTCATTCAATTTTCATACTATACCCGTCAACATCATAACTGCAATACAAGCATCAAGTACATCAACCAATCGCTCAACCTAAAACTGATTATTCAGAACATTGTCACCAGAATACAGTTACCAGAACCTAAAGCAGAACCCAGAACTTTGCAACAAAAAACAGAAACAACTAAAACATATTTTATAAGGTATACACTACTTCCATGTGTCAAACCTACATGTATACGCTCTTTTATCAAAGCCAACCAGTGTACACATCTGTAAATATTAATTCATAATTTTTCAGATATTCCAAACTTCAGTTATACTCAGATCATGATATTTACAGAATAACACATGCGTGAGTATTCAGATCTAGATTATGCATGATCAAACCATATAATGATAATTCAATCTAAGCCTTAAGATCCTGATCCATCATTATATCTTCTCCCTCATCAACCGCTAAAGGTTCCTCCTTGGTTCAGATCCAGCAAAGCACCATAAGCCAATAACCTGCATACTAGATCTCACACTTTTCAGATATTCGATACTTGCACACCTAGCCTAATGATCTTCTCCTCCTTTTATAGTTTGATGCCTTTCTCAATACCATGGTCCAAAACCACTTAGGACCAATACCTTGGACCAAATACCTAGGGTCAAAACCTAGGACCAGATACCTTGGACCAATACCATGGACCAAATACTTCGAACCAAAAACTTAGTTTTCCAAGGTATACGCGCTTTTCCTTATGTGAAAGTGTGTGTGTATGTATACGCTACTTGTGGTCAGTGAGCCTGCATGTATACACATCTTGGTCAAGGTGAGCCTGCGTATATCTCTCTTTCTTCATTATGTGTTGTATGATCTGTAATTCTTTGTTGTTAACCTATTGTACTGTGATCTTTCATCTGAGTGAGTTGCCATCAAGAACAACACCTGTATCATAATTCCAACAATCTCCCCCTTTAGACTTGATGGCAATATCAACACCAAGTCACTCTCCCCCTTTGACATCAAGGGCAAAGGGTCATGCTCCCCCTTTGACATCCATTATGCTGGTCATGCTCCCCTGAGCACATGCTGAATTCTCTGATATGCTGAAATGTATTGATTGAGCTCCCATGATTGAGTCCATGCTCCCCCTGAGCACAAGCAAAATCTACAAAAATATTTTCTAAAAGAATAACATGACTCTATACATACATCACCAATGACCTTCCTATCACCAATGACTCATACATACATCCATCTCCAAACCAAGTGGGGATATACCAAATTTGACTCATTCACCCAACCAAGTGGAGATATACCAATTGTTTATACATGACAAAAACAAGAAATATTACATCAGCCATCCCATGCATAGTGGGGTTACAAATTAGGTCTTTTCATGACCTTTACATTAAATGATATGCATGACACTTATAATAAGGACAATTGATCTAAACAAGACCATGATAGTCATCAGTAACTATCATACACCATATATGATTTGCACCATCAATGACATCAAGATCATCAGCCTGTATATTTCCATCAGCGACATCAGGATCATCAACTTGTATATTTCCATCATCAAAAGAGTCACCTGAATCAAAACAATTATGCGGATTTGTACCAAGATCTTCTAAGATAATGCCAACAATGAATGATTAGAAGCATATGCTCCCCCTAAACCTGTGCCAAATGTTCACTGTCAGATCTGATTATTGCATATATCAGTAAGAAATATCAAGGCATCATCATCAATTAGATATACATCAATTTATGACCAACATATTTCCACATGTTATCAACAGATTGTAACCATCATCAGACAGAGCAGATAATTGAAAGAGCCATATCGGACCCCTTGTTCCTAAGTCTGGCCCACTACTTTTCCTCAAACCAACATATACACGACTGTGCCCACAGAAACCCACGTATGTACGCGACTACGCTTCATGAAACTCGTGTATAACAACCTTTTTCTGAAAAAATAGGATTTAACAACAAGATGATGCAACAACTACTCCCAACTTTTGCCTAAGATATTCAAATGTCTCTTTGGGCAGTGGTTTAGTGAATATATCAGCAACCTATTCTTTGGAGGGAACATACTCCAATTTGACCTTTTGTTCAAGCACTTTTTCACGTAGAAAATTATATTTGATGGGCATGTGCTTGGTCTTGGAGTGCATGACTAGATTGTTTGAAATACTAATGCACTTGTATTATCACATAGAATGGAGATGGGTGGAGTACATGTGATCTGAATGTATTGCAAGGTTTGCATCATCCAAAGTAGTTGTGTGCAGCAAGATGTAGCAGCCACATATTCTGCTTCAACTATAGATAATGCAATTGAACTTTGTTTCTTGCTAAACCAAGACACTAACCTGGAACCCACATAGAATGCACCACCACTAGTGCTTGTTCTGTCATCAACACTTCCTACCCAATCTGCATCTATATATGCATGAAGAGTATGATCTGTGTCTCTAGGATACCATAAACCAAAGTTCTGTGTTCCTTGAAGATATTTGAAAATCCTTTTGACTGCCTAAAGGTGTGATTCCTTTGGATTTGCTTGGAATATTCCAACTATTCCTATTGCATGCATGATGTCAGGTCGGGTACCTATTAGATAAAGTAGACTGCCAATCATAGATCTGTAAGTTGGTTGACGTACTGATGTTGATTAATTATTTGAGCTGAGACTACATCCTGTTACCATTGGGGTACATACTAATTCAGAATCTTCCATGCCGTACTTTTTCAAGATCTGTTTGAGATATTTGGTTTGTGAAAGAAAAATACCATTTTTATTTTGTTGAACTTGTAGACCAAGAAAATAGGTAAGCTCACCAAGAAAGGACATTTCAAATTCTTGCTACATTACTGAAGCAAAATTCTGGCTCATGGATTCTGCATTGCTACCAAAAATGATATCATCAACATAAACAACAATTATTAGCAATTTATCAGTGTCAATCTTTGTATATAGATTGTTATCTACTGACCCCTTTGAAAAACCCTATTGGTGGAGATATTTGTCAAGACAGTAATACCAGGCCCTTGGAGCTTGTTCTAGACCATAGAGAGCCTTTTTGAGTTTGCATACAAATTTTGCATCATTTCCAAGAATGAATCCTTCTGGTTGTTCATATAGACTTCTTCTTCTAAGTCTCCATTAAGGAAGGCAGGTTTTACATCCATTTGGTATACTTTGAATTTCTGAAAACTAGAAAGAGCAAGAAACATTCTTATGGCTTCAAGTCTAGCAACAGGTGCAAAAGTTTCTTCAAAATATGTACCTTCTTGTTGAGCATATCCTTTACAAACAAGTATGGCCTTATTTCTAATAACTTCTCTGTTTTCATTCAGCTTGTTTTTTAATATCCATTTAGTTCCTATGATATTCTTATCATGAGGTCTAGGAACTAATTCCAAAGTATTATTCTTTTCAATTTGTTCAAGTTCTTCATTCATGGCCTTGACCCAACATTCATCTTTGCATGCGTCATTTATATTTTGAGGTTCGGTGGAGGATAGTAATGCTAGATAGCTTGAGGTTTCTATAATAGTTCTCCTTATCAGTACACCTGCCTCTTTTTCCCCCAAAATTTGAGTTTCTGGATGATTTTTTTGAACATACCTGGATGGAGTCTTTTCTTCTACAATTACCTCTTCTTCTGGTGCTTCATTGATTTTTTCTTCAGAATCATTGTGATTTGATGTGGGAAAATAATCCCAATCTTTTTCATTGTCATAATCTTCGGTTTTTATCTATTTAGGATTTTTGCATGCTTCATCAACTACAACATCAATACTTTCAACAATTTTCCCAAGTCTTTTATCATAACATTTATATCCTTTACTTCGGGAAGAGTAACCAAGAAGAATAACTTCATCTGCACTAGGCTCAAACTTACCAAGTTTTTCATCAGTCCTTTTGATATAACATTTTCTTCCAAAAACTTTGAAGTATTTTACCATAGGAGTCTTACCATACCAAAATTCATGCGGAGTTTGAGTGTTGTTTACCCGAACATTTGCTTGGTTGAGAATAATTACGGCGGTGAATGCAGCTTCACTCCAGAAGGTTGCAAAAGTTCCAAATTCATCTAGCCATTTTTGGAACAGTTTTGTTCATTCTTTCTACCACTCCATTTTACTGAGGAGTCCTTGCAATGGAGAACTGCCTTTTTATTCCATGTTGTTCACAAAAGTCAAAGAATTCATCCGAGGTAAATTACCCTCCTTGATCAGATCTGGAGCATTTGATTTTACGATCTGATTCATTTTCAACCAAATTTTTTAAGGCTTTGAACTTTTCAAATGCTCCATCTTTATGCTTTAGAAGATCTATCCAACACATGCTGGAAAAATCATCAATGAACAAAATAAAGTATTCTTCTCCACGAGGTGACTTTTTCCTTGATGGTTCACATAAATCAGTATGAACAAGTTCAAGAGGCTTACTAGCTGACCCTTCTTTTTCAATGAAGTGAGATTTGGTTTTCTTACTGAATTGACATGTTTTGGATATTGTATTTTCAAGAATGTTGATATCTAAAGATCATGAACAGCCTGGAATCTGCATGCTTTTCTTATTTGAGAAAAGCTTAGATGTCCCAATCTTCTGTGCCATAGCCAGTTTTCATCATTTTTGCTTAGATAGCTTTGTTTTTTTCCTCCCTTGAGTATGTATAATTTGTTTTGAGTTCTTGTACCTTTGATCACGGTTTCTCCTATATCAAGCTCACGAACAACACATCTATTTGATCGAAACACCACTTCATTTCCTTGATCACACAATTGACTGGCACTCAACAGGTTATGATTTAGACCATCTACATACATATCATTCCTAGCTTTAACCTTTTCTTTCAAGAAAACAGAGCCTTTACCTTTTATGACAGCAGGAGTGTCGTTTCCAAATGAGACATTCTTTTCCTTTTCTAAGGCATTATATGA
>APFE030081399.1:9247-75670 GCA_000404065.3 Pinus taeda | reverse complement strand
CTTTTCTAAGGCATTATATGAGTGAAGTTTTTCTTTGTCACCTATCATGTGTTTTGAGCATCCATTGTCGATGTACCAATGATTTTCTTGTCCTTATGCATACAAGGCTATACCACATCTTTCTCCTTGAGGTTCTTTCCTTTTCCATATCTTGGGATTTAATGAAGTTTTCTCCTCTTGAGATGTTTTCCGAAATTTGCTCCTGCATTCAGATTCTTCATGGCCAAAGTTGTTATAGATTCAGCATTCTATTTAATTTTCAAGAAGAGTAAAGTTAATATAGGAATTTTTCTTGATCCCTGTCACATTCCTTTGATTTCGTGCTTCTCTAGTCATGATGGTTTTGTAAGCAACACATTGAGCAGCTTTGTGTCCAAAATTAAGACATGAGAAACATTGACCATTAACGAAGTTCCTGCGATTATCGAATCTATTGACTTGATGATTGAAGTTTCTATTGATATTCATCTTTGAAGAAAATTGAGTATGATTTACCTGAGGTTGGTTGTGGCTTTTGTTCATCCTTGAAGCAAATTGAGCCTGATTTACTTGGTGATCTGCTTTATGCCTTTGTTGATGATTTTCATGTTGTTCACTATTCTTTGTTGCATCAAGATAGCTTTTAGTGGATGTTGACGGCTTCTGTGATTAAGATGCTTCTTTAGTATATCCAAGACCTGTCTTTATCAGAGGAGAATGTTGCACTTTGATAATTTCATTTAAGGTTTTTGATCCTTTAGCAAATCTAAGATTGAGAGATTTTTTTTTCTCAAGATCCTTTCTTAGACTCACAATTTCACATTCTAGTTTTTCATTGTGTTTTTCTTTTTCAGCAAGTTGGTATGTCAATGTATCTATAATCATATTCTTTTCTTCTAAACATATTTTGAGTTTAGAGATTTCTTCATGAAGATCATCTTCTTCTAAAGCATCCCAAAAATTATCATCGTCATAAGCCATTAGAAGTCTATAGTCATTACTAATTTCATCTTCATCACTATTTGATAAACCATCGCTATCTTCAATGAGTATAGTAACTCTTTTTACTTACACTTTGTTTTCTATTCCATTTTGCAGATTCCTTCCCTTTACCATATTTATCTTTATGAGGACATTTGGTAGCATAATGACCGACTCTACCACAAGCAAAACATTTGAAGGGTAGTTTACCTCTAAATCTTTCGGAACCCCGTTGAGGCTTCTTGACAAAGTTTACTTCATCTTATTCTTCTGAAATATGTCATGATTCATTGAGTTCTTCCTTTCCTTTTGCTAAAGCATTAAATGCGGCTTCTCTCATATCTGATGGGCCTCCTTTTCTCATCTCAAATGTAGTTAAGATTTTGTAAGTTGTGTCATAGCGATAGTCTGCAGATTCTATTTTTATTCTATGGCAGATACTTTTGATTCAAATTTAGCAGATAAGGATCTTAAAAATTTCTCAACTAAGGTAACTTCCTTTATATCTTCACCCAGATTCTTCATACAATTGACAACCTCATCTATAGGTAAGAAGTAACTAGCTATACTTTCATCATTGTGCATCTTAAGAGTTTCATATTGAATTCTGAGAGTTTGAAGTTTAGCACATTTTACCTGAGAGTCTACTTCGTAGCTCAGAATGATTTTGTCCCATATTTCTTTGGCTGATTTGAACTGCATAACTTTGACAAACTTTGATTGTGACTGATTTCTCAATAATGTATTGACAACCCTGGCATTGGTTTCATATTGCTTTTTACCTGTCGTATCTGTAGGAATTGCTGATGGAAATGTATATCCTCCTTCCACGATTTCCCAGACATCTGTTCCAAGAAATTGCAGATAGGTTGTGGTTCTTATCTTCCAATAAACAAAGTTGCTCCAATAAAAGATTGGCGGTCTGATGGATCCCACGCTTTCTTGATTACTCATGATGATGGATCTTCCTTCAAGCGATCAAGCTTCTTCTGAAGGACCTACTCTAATACCAATTGTTGGAAATAATACTAAGACGGGGTGAATCACTATTATCAAATTAATAATTTAATTTCCCAAACAGATTTTATACGCTACTTCAGCTAAGTGAACTAGCGCGTATAAGTGATTGTACTTAAAGCAACCAGCGGATATGCAGAGAACTTTAGATTTACCCATTCTATCATGCATTGAACTTTAACCAGTATATCAGAGATTTATTAGACAGTGCAGTAAAAGAAGAATAATGCATCACACATAAGCAACACACATGAACACCAAGATATAAGGTGGAAAACCAATGTGGGTGAAAACCACCTGCTATTGTCGTCTTTGTCTTCTTTTAATAATAAGAAATTTGTTTTACAATCTTGTACTAGTGCAGACTTATACCAGTACACAGGCTTCTACCTGCAGAAGGTTACAACCTTCTCTCGTTTTCCAACTTCTACTGGAAGGGAGCTACAACCCCCTAGCTCTTGTACTAGCCAATATGTTCACTAGTACATAGGTTCCAGCCTACTAAAAACTCCACTCTTCTACCAAGGACCACGTTTCATAAATTTTCAGACTAATACTCCTCTAACACAACACCACAAATTGAAGGCCATGTTTCATTCAATTTTCATACTGGACCTTGTTAGCCTTGTGGGAAAATGGTCCAAAAAAGGATCCAAGTATGCCCCAAAAGTCTTCAAAATCCTTTCAAGTATCGTTCCAAGTGGAAATGGTCGCGGGGGGAAAGCCCTTGGAAGGGTAGAAATACACTATCGGGAGGCTCAAAACACTCTAAAAACCATAGAAAAACCATCACCACAAGCTTAAACTAGGCATCGCATAGTAGTCGTTAGATCCGTCTGATCAACAGCCCAGATCTAAGTGGCAAATCACATATTAGCAGGACAAAGGGGACAGTCGAAAGGCAAGTGCATGACACCACCGATCAGCGATCGCCGATGATCGGATCAGCGGGTCGCATCGGCAGGAAGCACATGTTCTGTTGTATAAAGGACTGGGGAATGAGTGACTCATGATTGCGATTTATCGCATCGCAATATCGCTATCAGCGCCAACATAGGGACAAGGCGTAGTCACAGGCATATGTGCGACCCGATGGGCTAGACCCGATGTAATTATATGCGTTAAATGGATATATTTTCAAATCCACGGAAGGCCATTTTAATGTATTTTCCGTGTATTTCGCTATGAAACGAAATACACAGGAACCTTGTAGTGATGATAGCGATGAAGTTCAGGCCCAAAGTGTTTTAGAGGTGAAATATATATATGTTTGCAGGTCCACAAAGGCCGATTTTTCATGTTTTTTAAGGTTTTCGCCATATTGCAAAATACGAAAGGAACAAAGGGACTGAGCCATCTGTGATAGGCAACAGTAGGGCAGACCCGATGGGTAAATAAATAATTTTTTAGGACTTCTAAAGTCTGAAAGGAACAAACATTGACGGGAGTTTACAGCGTTACAGTGGTTTCTGTGTAAAACAAAAAACACTCATTATTAAACAATTTTAAGATAAACCAAGGCTGAGAGGAATCTACAGAGCAACAAAGCATGCCCAATTAGCCCGAAACAGAAATATCATAAGCATCTACAGCACAACATAGCCCGAACTAGATACATCATGGAGCAGCACAGTGCAACATAGTCGAAATCAATAGAAGAGATTGTGGGCATCTCTGTCAAGAGAAAGCTCCCTGCCAGTGCACCCAAAATATCTTAATGCAGTTATTCCTCTGTCAGAATGAGAAAAACCTCTGAGCCATGCCTACCTATTAAGGGAATCAAACAGTTAAGGGACATATCATACAAGGTTAAGACTCTGAGCCTTCTAGAGAGCTCAGGAGCATTGTAAAGGGCCTATAAAAGGCAGAAAACTAGATGTAACAAGGGTTCAACTTTTGGAGACCATTTCTCCTCTTTTCCTTCAAGCTTCTCATCTTCATTCCAAGAAATATAAGCTTCTTTTTCCATTAGATGTTCAATTTCCATTCCATTTATGTTGTTCTATGCTTGCATTTGAACAATTTGTTCAGGTTTTATGTGTGTGTGAGGCCAGATAACTGTCATCTTATCTCTGCTTTGATATATTAGATTAGCAAGCTTCTTTGTTGCCTGTAGCTAGCCATTTATATGTGTTATTATATATGCATCTACCAATATAGTCAATAAGTTTATTTGCTGCCTGTAGCTAGCCATTCATATATGTTCATGTATGCAATCTGTTGGTACTATCAGTATTCTCCATCTATCCATTAAATCTACAAACTATTGAGCATTTGTGGTCTAAACCCTTGTGTTGCTGAGGGTGTTCATGCATGTCTTGAGTGAGAATAGAGTTGAAATGGTTATCTAACTTGATCCAAACCATCATTTATTCCAATAGTTCAGAGAACAATATTGAAGATTACATGGTACCAGGGATCTTTGATCTAAAACCTAGGAGAGTTTCCTGGAGTGATAACATAATTGGCGCTGCCACCGGGGAAAGGAAACTGAAGCTCAGCTTCCCTAGGAAATGACACAGATCTATCTTTGATGATAGACAAAGTCTGGGCATATTTTTGGTTGTAATCATCTATCTAGCGACTCTACTAGAGGCCTAACCTCTTGGTGACTCCACTGCATAGTTCTGGCTCAGTTTGTGAGGCATACTCGAAGAAATCCTCAAAAGCTACATGTTGACCTAGTACCTGATCCTGAAAAAATCATCAAAGAGAGAAATGTATTACAGAAAGGAGCATCAGGTTCAAGTAAACCTAAACAATCTCCTATATCTCTACAAGAAAGGCTTGTAATAGAACAAATACATGTTGAGAGTATAGCATCTAATACTAGCAGTGAAGAAAAACTCTCAGAGATTCATAAAGCTCCTTATTCTTTAGGTTCTCCTTTTGCTTTAAGCTCAAAGGAAACCTCACCTCCTATCCATCATACTCCTTTAGTCCTATCAGTCACTCCTCAACCCTATATCATTTAGACTTCCAGTACTCTTTTAGCTACCACAACTATGGTAGGTCCACAAGCACCTACCAAAATGGAAAGAATCATAGCTACTAGGTATGGACCTCTAATACTCCCCATTCCTTTGAATGCCATGCCTGCTGGAGAATATCATAAATATAGGCCTAAGTTCACTGGGACTGAAGGTGTTACTGCTGAAGAAAAACTTGAGTCATTCTATAGCTATGCTGATAATCTAGACATTAGTGAAGATGATGTGTGGATGAGAGTCTTTGTCCAAAGCCTAGATGGAGAGGCTAGAAAATGGTTTAGAGAACTAACCCCCAGATCCATAGGAAATATTGAAGCTTTAGATGATGCATTCCTAAAGCATTGGGGGGGATAAAAAGGACCTCCTCTACTACCACACTGAGTTTGGTAACTTAAAGAGAGAAAATGGTGAGTTGCTTTCTGATTTCAATAAAAGGTTTAACCATATGTACAGCAAGATTCTAGCTAAAGTAAAACCCACTATTACCGGTGCTAAACTCACCTATGCCAGTGCTTTTGATTCTGACTTATGTCTACTATTGAGAGAGAGGTGATGTGCTGCTTTGGCTGACATGCAGGATGCAGCCTTGGAAGTGGAACAAAACATCATGGTTGTAGAGAAACTCAAGGGAAATGTCGATAGAAGAAGACAGAGGGGCGAGTCTTCATCATCCTCTAATCCTAAGATAAATAAAATGATCAAGACATTAGCCCCTGAAATCTCTAAATTGAAGGTTGAGCAGCAACCGTGGAAAGGAAGAATGCCTAATACCTTTTCCCCAAGAAATCCAAGTCCAAATCCATATAGAAGAACAAATGAGCAGTTGCAGATTTTGCAAAGAAACAAAAATGCAAATGAAGAACAAAGGGTGAAGGTTCCTTTTCAAAATGCAATCATGGAAGAAGAGCAGTTCGAAGAAGATGATGAGATCCATTATCTAGAGACAAAGGCAATGCTTCCTTTTTTACCTCAACTGCATATGAAAAGTCATTATACAATGACTAGATCAGCCAAGAATGGGATGGTGAAGCCATTCCACAAGTTGTAGATTAGCAAGATATAATCTAAGGTCAAAGATAAACAATGCCAAGGAAACTCCTGTTCAAAGAGTTGTTGCCCCTACAGTACCGCAAGCTAATAAGCAAAAACAACTGGCAGTTGATCCCATCATCCTCAAAGCTCCAGCTCATGAGGTAAGAGGCCTCGACAAGTCCCGTTCTCCTTTCAATTTTCAATTATAAATTCAAAAGCTAAGAATACCTATGCCTCTAATTGAACTAGTGAAGAATGAGTCCTTCAAAAGATCCATCCTCAAGGTCCTTGAACCTAAAGCCGTCCAAGCCTATACTAACTATGTAAATCTGCAATATGACAAGCCAGCTGTTATCCTCAGCCCAACGATTGAAAACTATGAAGACAACTGCCCATCATTCTATCTCTCTGACTATTCATGATAAATCCTTCACAATTTCCTTTTGGACACTAGAGCCAGCCATAATCTAATGCCCAAGGCTTTCATGGATGAATTTGGTCTTGACATCACTAAGCCTTATTATGACATGTTTTCTTTTGACTCTAGAAAAGTGAAATGTCTAGGGTTAATCTAGGACCTAGCCATCACTTTGTCTCAGTTGCCTATGAAAAGCATGATGATGGGCATTGTGGTAGCCGATGTACATCCCAAGTTTGGCATGTTACTTTCCAGAGGTTGGATCAAGAGACTAGGTGGAACATTACAAAATGATCTATCATATGTTACTGTCCCAGTTTTCGGAGGTAAGAGCAAGGGATTATATAGAGAGGCACAGTTGGCTTATATAATTAGCAATGAAAATAATCCCATGAATCATCCCATATATTCTATCGACACTGATTTTGGAGCTTATATCCTTCATATTGAAGAATCTCAGTTAGCCTCCACGTAGCTTAGGAAACCAGTTTGCCAGATCGCTGAGGAAGAAAACCCACAAATTTAGGATATGTTTTTTGATGGAGCTTTCTCTAAAGAAGCTCCAGGGGCAGGTGTGGTCCTTGTGTCCCCAACGTAGGAATACATTCATTTATCTTTCAAATTAATATTTCAAGTCACAAACAACATCGCGGAATATGAAGCTTTAATTCTGGGCCTATGCGCTGCTAAATAAATGGGTATTAAAGGCATGAAAGTGTTGGGAGATGTAGACCTCATTATTCAGCAGGTAAATAAAATGTTCCAAGCTACGCATCCAAGGCTGAAGGCATACAGAGATGAGGTATGGAGGCTCAAGGATTCTTTTAATGATTTCAGTATTTCTTATATTCCAAGAATGAAGAACTAGCTTGCCGACTCTCTCGTTGTCTCTACTAGCATGTTTATTCCTCCTTTGCCTCCTAAATTGACATACGAAGTTCAGGTAAAATACAGACTGTCTCTGCCTGACAATGTCAAATATTGGAGGGTTTTTGAAGACGATGAGGAAATCAATAGATTTTTGTAAGTTGTGGAGGAATTTTCTGAAATGCACATCGATCAAGAAAATGAAGCCATGGGAGAATGTGGCCAGCCTAAGCTAAAAAGCGATATCGACCGAGGAAACATCATCCAGCTACTTAGTAATCACATACCAAAAGCATTGGTGCCTCTAGAGAAGCTTTTTGACCAAAACGATGTGCCATATAAGCCTATCGAAATAGAAAATGAATCTGTTGTTCGTAAACATAATATAGGGAGCCCAGCCCATCCAAAAAACATAAATTTGTCCATGCATTTGTCCTCTACCCAGAATTCCAAGTATTTCACCCTTATGAGGCAATTCACTGACACTTTTTCCTGCGAAAATAGCGATATTAAAACTTATGACGCAGACATCATTTAGCATAAGATCCCACTGGAAAAGAATACCACCCCTTTTAACCAGAAGTTAAGACCTATCAGCCCTGTCTTATTGCCTTTGATTGAGAAAGTGATCAAGAAGCTATTGGATGCCAAAATTATAGTGCCCCTAAGGTATTCAAAATGGATAGCTAACCTTGTGGTAGTAAAAAAGAAAAATGGATAAATTAGGCTTTGTGTTGACTTCAGAAATCTGAACAAGTGCTCTAAAAAAGATAACTATCCCCTGCCTAAGATGGAACACTTGCTGCAAAGAGTTTCAAGTGCTAGAGTCATGTCTTTCTTAGATGGATTTTTAGGTTACAATCAGATTGTTGTACACCCTGAAGATTAGGAAAAGACAGCCTTTACTACTCCTTGGGCACTTTCATGTACTCTAAGATGCCTTTTGGACTGATGAATATTGGCGCTACCTTTCAGAGAGCCATGGACATACCCTTCATGGGAGAGAAGAACAAATTTGTCCTTATTTATCTGCATGACATAACAATCTTCTCTAGTAGCCATAAAGACCATTTACAACATTTGAAGAAGGTATTCCTAAAGTGCAGACAATTTGGAATTTCAGTCAACCCAAAGAATTCATAGTTTGCTCTAGAAGAAGGCAAACTTCTGGGACATATTGTTTTTACTGAAGGTGTGAAGATTGATCCAGCCAGGGTTCAAGCCATTCAGACATTGTCCATCCCAAGGTCAAAAAGTGACATTCAATCCTTCTTGGGTAAGATTAACTTCGTAAGGAGGTTCATTCCAAACCTTGCAGAGCTTGTAATGCACATCACTTCCATGCTGAAGAAAGGAGCAGAAATAAAATGGACAGATGCTTCAAGAAGCTCTTTTGAAGCCGTCAAGCAAGCTATCATGGAAGTTCCCACTCTAATCAACCCAGATTACACTAAGGAGTTTTTTATCTCTTTTGCCTCTTATGATACCCTTGTGGCAATTCTGTTGCAGAAAAATGATGAAGGCATAGAACACCCTGTGGCCTTTTTCAACAAAACTTTAAGGGATGTTGAACTAAGGTATGATCTTATCGAAAAACAAGCTTATGCTCTCATAAAGTCTTTAAAGGCATTCAGAATTTATATTCTTCATCCAAAAGTAGTTGCATATGTACCTTCAGACTCAGTAAAGGATGTCTTAACTCAGCTAGATATTGATGGGAAGAAAGATAAATGGATTGAAAAATTCATAGATTTTAACATAGAGGTGAAGCCCACTAAGCTTGTCAAAGGTCAGGGCTTGGCTAAACTTGTGGCTGAAGAAAATTGCAACTTGTTAGATATAAATTCCATGGGTCTACATTCAGATTATGACCAGGCAGAGGGAGCAACAGAAGAGAAAAAGGAGGATTAGTCTCTGGCTGAAAATCTAGTCACATGTGAATGGTATTACATCATAGTTCATATTTTGCAAAAGCTAGAAGTCCCTCCAGGACTTGGCTCAAGTCAAGCTCGTGCCATTAAACTCAGATCAACCAAATTCTACATTAATAAAAATCTGCTTTATTGGAAAGACCCATCAGGAATCCTCTTGAGGTGTCTAGATAAAGAACAATCTCTGGAGGTCATACACCAGTTTCATTCTAACATCTATGGAGGGCATCATTATTGAAAAACCACAGCTCAGAAAATCTTGAGGGTTGGATATTATTAGCCTACTTTGTTCTTTGATGTGTTTTATTTTGTAAAAGCTTGTGACAAATGTTAGAGGTTTGCAGGAAGACAGTAGCTAAAATCTATGCCCTTAAAGCCAATACATGTCAATGGTCCCTTCTAGTAATGGGGCTTGGACTTTATAGGTGAGATCAACCCACATTCCAGTGGCTAACACAAATGGATCTTAGTAGCCACTGATTATTTTACCAAGTGGATTGAGGCTATACCCACTAAGAATGCCAATCATTAAGTTGTTATAAATTTTTTGAATGAGAATATTTTCTCTAGATTTGGTTGCCCAACCAAACTAGTCATTGATAATGCAGCAGCGTTCAAGGCAAAAGAATTGATGCACATGACTGAATCCATGGGCATTCAAGTGGTGCATTCTACCTCATATTATCCTCAAGGCAATGGCCTGGCGGAATCATCTAACAAGAGCCTGGTAAGGGTAATCAAAAAGTTGCTAGAGGACAAAAAAAAGAGTTGGGATTCCAAGCTGAAGTTTGCTCTATGGGCTGACTGAGTTACCATTAAAAAATCCATAGGGAATTCTCTATTTAAACTGGTTTATGGTGTTGATGTTGTTTTCCCCATCCAACTGATTCTCCCTACCACTAAGTTCTTGCCAGAAGAACAAGATGAAGAAAATGACATGGTAAGAAGAATGAATAACCTAGTTAAACTACAACAGATCAGAGAGCAGATGATTGAGAAGTCAAATGCTCATCAGAAGAAAATCAAAGAAACCTTTGACAGGAAAGCAAAAGTGGACAATTTCCAAGTTGGTGATTGGGTTCTTAAATGGGATACATTTAAGGAAAAGAGAGGAAATCATGGCAAGTTTGAATCCTTATGGACAAGTCCTTTTGTCATCGCTCAAGCTCAGCAGAAAAATACATTCATTCTGCACAGTCTGGAAGGAGAAGATACTTTTGGCAGCCCAGTAAATGGGCAATTCTTGAAACTTTATTTCGTTTAAGGCTTTAAGGCCTTGTTATTGTAAACATGTTTTTCCAATTTTTTATTTCATTACAAAATATACTCCATGCCCATGGAACACTAGAAGGAAGATTTAATTTTTGTTTTTACAGGAAAGGCATTGATCTGTAGTTCTTGAAACCTCATAGGGAGGCTTTCATCCCCAGAGGGAGCCAGTGTTAGCCTTGTGGGCAAACGGTCCAAAAAAGGATCCAAGTATGCACCAAAAGACTTCAAAATCCTTTTAAGGATCATTCAAAGTTGAAATGGTTGCGGGAGGAAATCCCTTGGAAGGGTGGAAATACACTATCGGTAGACTCAAAACACTCTAAAAACCATAGAAAAACCATTACCATAGGCTTAAACTAGGCATCGCACAACATTCGTTAGATCTAGCCGATCAACGAACCAGATCTAAGCAGAAAATTGCATATCGACAGGATAGAGGGGACAATCGAAAGGTGGGCACATGACACCACCGATCAGCGATCGCTGATGATCGGATTGGTGGGTCGCATCGGCGGGAAGCACATGTTCTGTTGTATAAAGGACTGGGGAATGAGAGACTCGCGATTGCGATTTATCGCATCAAAATATCACTATCGGTGCCAACCTAGGGACGAGGCCTAGTCACGGGCATATGTGCGACCTGCTCGGTTGGACCCGTTGTAATTATATGTGATAAATGGATATATTTTCAAATCTACAAAAGGCCATTTTAATGTATTTTCTGTGTATTTTTCTATAAAACGAAATACACATGAACCTTGGCAGCACCGATAACGATGAATTACGGACCCAATGTGTTTTAGAGGTGAAATATATATATATATGTTTTCAGGTCCACAAAGGTCGATTTTTCATGTTTTTTAAGGTTTTTGCCATATTGCAAAAATACAAAGGGAACAAAGGGACCGGGCCATTTGCGATAGGCGACAGCGACATGAAAGGCGGACCTGATGGGTAAATAAATCATTTTTGAGGACTTTTAAAGTCCAAAAGGAACAAACATTGGCAGGAGTTTACAACATTATAGTGGTTTCTGTGTAAAACAGAAAACACTCATTATTAAACAGTTTGAAGAGAAACCGAGGCCGAGAGGCATCTATAGCGCAACAAAGAATTCCCAGTTAGCCCAAAATAGAAATATCATGGGCATCTACAGCACAACACAACCCAAATCAAATACATCATGGAGTAGCACAGCACGACACAGTCGAAATCAACAAAAGAGATTGTGGGCATCTCTGTCAAGAGAGAGCTCCCTGCCAATGCACCCAAAATATCTGAATGTGGTTATTCCTCTGTCAGAAAGAGAAAAACCTCTGAGCCATGACTGTCTATTGGGGGAATCAAATGGTTAAGGGACAGATCAGACAAGGTTAAGACTCTGAGCCTTCTAAAGAGCTCAGGAGCATTGTAAAGGGCCTATAAAAGGCATAAAACTAGATGTAACAAGGGTTCAACTTTTGGAGATTATTCCTCCTCTGTTTATTCAAGCTTCTCATCTTCATCCTAAGAAATATAAGCTTCTTTTGCCATTAGATGTTCAATGTCCATTCCCTTTATGCTGTTCTACGCTTGCACTTGAACATTTTGTTCAGGTTTTCTGTGTGTAAGGCCAGATAACTGTCATCTTATCTCTGCTTTGATATATTAGATTAGCAAGCTTCTTTGCTGCCTGTAGCTAGCCATTTATATGTGTTATTATATATGCATCTTCCAGTATAGTCATTAAGTTCATTTGTTTCCTATAGCTATCCATTCATATATGTTCATGTATGCAATCCGTTGGTACTGTCAGTATTCTCCATCTTTAAATCTACAAATTATTGGGCATTTGTGGTCTAAAGCCTTGTGTTGTTAAGGGTGTTCATGCATGTCTTGAGTAAGAATATAGCTGAAATGGTTATCTAACTTGATCCAAACCATCATTTATTCCAATAGTTCAGAGAACAATATTGAATATTACATGTTACCAGGCATCTCCAATTTACAACCTATGAGAGTTTCCTGGAGTGTTAACAGACCCATCAACATCATAACTGCAATACAATCATCAAGTGCATCAACCAATCACTGAACCTGAAATTGATTATTCAAAACATTGTCACCAGAACCTAAAGCAGAACTCAGAACTCTGCAATAGTAAATAGAAACAACTAAAACATATTTTATAAGGTATACACTACTTCCATGTGTCAAACCTCTGTGTATATGCTCTTTTATCAAAGCCAACCAGCATACACATCTGTAAATATTAATTCATAATTTTTTAAATATTGCAGACTTTAGTTATACTCAAATCATGATATTTACAGAATAACACATGCGTCAGTATTCAGATCTAGATTATGCATGATCAAACCATATAATGATAATTCAACCTAAGCCTTTAGATCTTGATCCATCATTAGATCTTCTCCCTCATCAACCGTTAAAGGTTCATCCTTGGTTCAGATCCAACAAAGCACCATAAGCCAATAACTTGCATACTAGATCTCACACTTTTTCAAATATTTGAAACTTGCACACCTGGCCTAATGATCTTCTATCCTTCTATAGTTTTAGGCCTTTCTCAATAACATTGTCCAAAACCACTTAGGACCAATACGTTGGACCAAATACCTAGGGTCAATACCTCGGACCAGATACCTTGGACCAATACCATGGATCAAAATACCATGGACCAAATACTTCGGACCAAAAACTTAGTTTTCCAAGGTATATGTGCTTTTCCTTCTGTGAAAGTGTGTGTGTACGTATACGCTAATTGCGGTCAGTGAACTTGTGTGTATACGCAGCTTGGTCAAGGTGAACCTGCATACATCTCTCTTTCTTCATTCTGTGTAGTCTGATCTGTAATTCTTTGTTGTTAACCTGTTGTACTGTGATATTTCATCTGAGTGACTTGCCATCAAGGACAACACCTGTATCATAATTCCAAAAAAAAGAACCTCTAATTAATGAATACAAAATCCAACCTGGTATGGGACTACCACGATTCATTCGACCATAGATTGGCTAGGCCAAATATCTCTTCATCCAATCACCCTCATGCCATATTCCAAGCATGAATGTGGGAATCAAACTGAAAGAACCAACCAAGGAATACCAAGACTAAATCACCTCACCCTCATCAATAGAAACTAGGCTTTACCACAATCCACACTGGATCACAAGGCCAAACATGTAATAATAGGCTTTACGATGATCTCCACTAGATCATTAGGCCAAAACAAGGATGGATACCACAAGATTTTTCCACCTACACCGTGAGGAATTTTCCTATCTCCTAGTCTCTAGGTTTTACCACAATCCACACAAGATCACTAGGCCATAACCATGACACTAGTCTCTGAGATTTAACGCAATCCACACCGGAACACTAGGCCATAACCGAGACATCAGTCTTTGAGATTTACCGCAATCCACACTGGATCACTAAGGCAAAACAATAAACATGTAATAACATGCTTTACCATGATCTCCACTAGATCACTAGGCCAAAACAAGCATGATTCCACTGGATTTTTCCACCTACACCATGAGGAATTTTCCTCCCTCCTAGTCTCTAGGATTTACCGCAATCCATACCAGATCACTAGGCCATAACCAAGACACTAGTCTCTGGGATTTACAGCAATCCACACCGGATCACTGGGCCCTAACCGAGACTCCACTCTCTATTCTTTATCGTAAATCCCATCCCGGGAGCACCCACCTCTAGGATTTACTGTATATCCTACCATTCATTGGTTGAGGATTCCTAGGCCCACCGAGGCAACACAAAATCCGACTTTACGGCAACCCACAGTTCGGTTCAGGGGTTACTACGCCATGTGTTATTTTATCAGATATCCATCTCACTCAGCTTCGAATCCATATAGCAATCCAACTCAGCCAAAACATGAGAACCCCATCACAACATGGCCATCCAAAAATGGAAAGGCTAGGCCGAAAACATTGTCACACACAGAAAAACCCATGCCATGACAGAAAAGAACCACATGAAATACCATGCATGCCAAATCTAGCAAGAATTTCACACATGCAAATCGATACCTACAAATAATCATGTTGTAGATGCTTGATCCTGCTCTTCCTTGCTTGCTCCTTCCTTCCTCTTGCCTTATTGCCTTTCTTGATCCAATGCTAAAGTGCTCGAAGAAAACTCTAAGTGTCCAAGAGTGAGAGAGAGAGAGAATAATGAGAGAGCTCCAAAACCAAACTGATAAAAGGTAACACTAACAAAAGGTACCAATTGATTCTCAAAAGCCTTTTTATTAATGCAGCCTCTATTTTCTTCATTGTCTATTATTTTCCTTCATTTTCCTTCTCACATGCAACCTTTGACCTTTTACCTTCCTTTTCTACTAATTTCCATTATTTCATAAATAAAATGCCAATTAATGCCACTTTTCCTTCCATTATTTCATAAATAAAATTCCAATGAATGCCACTTTGCCTTTCCAAATGCCTTAGCCATTTTATTTTCCAATTTGCTTAATCATAATAAAATAATGAACACCCACACTAGGATGACTTGCCCAACATTTATCTTTGAGTAAGTGTCCTATCAACCGTGGCTATTATTTTTCCTTAAACTTTTATTACATGGAATTTTCACTAGGGTTGTTACAAAATCCTCCCCCTTGGGGGACACCATATTTGGTGTTCATCCACACCCATACCCCAGCAAAACCATTGCAAATCAAACATACTGCCCATGGAGCTTTGTAACATAGCTCGATGCAATATTTACAATGATCACCCTACTGAGAAGCAAACCAACATGACAACATAACAACATGGCACCCATATCGCTTATTGGAGATTTATAACATATATCACGGAGGTATTTACATCCATATACATATGTACATATATTAAAACATCACCCAAACATATGCCAAAACATATACCAAACATCATACCAAAATTGTTTTGCCTCAACCGACAAACAATGAAGGATACATAGCTCGCATCTGATCCTCCATCTCCCATGTAGCTTCATCAAGCCCAAAGTGCTTCCACTGCACTTTAACCTGCTTGATTGCTTGGTTATGGAGCTTTTGAACCTTCCTCTGCAATATACACTAAGGTTCTGGTTGGAATTCTCCATCTGGCTCCGCCTGCAATACAGACCAGTCAATCACATGATCAACATCTTTAACATACTTCTTAAGCAATGACACATGGAAAACATCATGGAATTTCACTATCGGAGGCAATGCAATTCGGTAGGCTTCTAGTCCAATCCTCTCAATAATCTTGAAAGGTACACAAAATTGAGGTTCAATCTTGGCACATGATCCAATACGTAAGGAGATCTTCTTTGGTTTGATGCACAAGTATGCTTGTTTCCCAACCTGAAACTCCTTAAACAACTTGTTTTGCTTTGCATAAATTTTCTTCCTATCTTGTGTTGTTTTCATATTCTTCTTGATTACATGCATTTCATGTTCCATTTCTGCCAACATGTCCAGTCCAATCAACACCCTATCAACCGGATCACTCCAACTGATGGGAGTATTCAAATCCGCCCAAACAATGACTCAAATGGATTCATCTTCAAAGATTCATGATACCCATTGTTGTAAGAAAACTCTACCAGTGGAATATACTCTTCCCACTTTCGATGTTGATGCATCACGTACATCCTCAACATGTACTCCAATATCCTGTTGACCCTATCAGTCTGTCCATATGTCTCTGGATGATAAGATGTACTGAAGGCCAACTCTGTGCCCAAACCTGCAAACAACTCCTTCCAAAACTTGGAAGTAAAATTTGCATCCCTATTTGACACAATATTCCTTTGAACACCATGCAATCCAACCACATCTTTGATGAACACCTATGCCACGTCACTCATTCAATACGTAGTGTTAGAGTCGGTCTGTTCATCCCTCCGTCTGAGATCAAAATCTCTTTTGTTGCATTTCATTTTTAGGTGTCTCATTCACTTCAGTCATTTGACAGAAGGGTTTTGTCACTCATGCCCCTCATGTCATGTACCTGCTAGTCCGTGTCTATTCATCAAAATCAATTTTAAAGTCATTCACAATCCTATTTGGTCTCTTGGTCAGCAAAAGGGTCATTTTAGTCATTAGGTCTAGGGTTTCGTCTTCAAAAAGTCTAATAATGTCCACAGGCACACGAGGGAGGTTCAAAATCAGTTTTCATTGCAAAATTTCATCGTCAATATGTTTGATCATGATTCTTCTTCAAAACTCTGTTTTGAAGAAGAAATCATCAAATTTATGGTTTGTAATAAATATGTAATTTAAAGTTTTTCAGTCATGAGGTACTTCAGGCGCAGCCCTAGTCATCCTTTGCCGAAATTACATGCCAATCATCCCTGCAAAAGAGACAGAGTTTTATCATTCAACCAAAAATCAAAGTGGAAGCAAAAATAGAGTTATGTGAAAGTGCCAAAGTCTGCAACATTACAAAAGTGGGTTTGCCAAATGAAGAATCAAACTCCATGCCATAGGAGATATTCTTGTGCTTCAATAGTTCATTTACATGCAAGAGAGAAAAGAGGAAACAAAGCAAAGTGGTTATGGGAGTTTTGGGTGAAAATTGCTCCAAGTTGACCGGCGCGGTGCACTAGGTAGGAGGCGCGGCGCACTGGGCATGAACACACAGTGTATTTTTGCACGAGCGCGGCGCACTGGTGAGGCACAGCGCATTGGGCATGTTGTGTGGCGCATATAGCTGAGAATCCTGAAACTTGCCAAATCTTGCTCCAAATCGCCCGAAACTTGTGGATTATCGCTCCTTCAATTAGCTTAACCTTCTGTCACTGCTTTTCATCTAAATTTTATGGTGTTTGTTGCATGGTGAATTGTGTTAAGGAAAGCAAACCCTATCTCTTCAAAATTTGCAAAGGAGATTGCTACTAGGGTTTTGTATTTGGCTATTTTTTTCATCACTCCCTTATTGCATATTTTCCTTGCTCTCCTTATTCCCCAAATTCACATACCCCTAATACCAAGTTCCCTTTCCCAAAATCCCAAATGCACCAAACCCTAGTCTCATACTTAAAATTCCCAAACCCTAATGGTTGTCCCAAGAGCTTCATGTCACCATTCAGTAGAGTGTACCATCATTCTGAGGGTTTTCATCATCATGTCATGTTCCAATGGGCCATTTTACACCTTGTTCATGCTTCAGTTGTGCCTAGGTAAGGTCATTTCCCTCTCCTAGGGTTTTGAAGGCAATTTCACTTGGATGGTCAAATCATCGAAAAAACTTGTATCATGATGTTCATGCACCTTTCCCTATCCTTAATGTACCTTATTAAACAATTCCCATCACTGAGATCCCTCAAATTCCTCATTTTCGCACAAACCCTAGTTTCTTGCTACAACTTGACAATTTCCTAGGTTGGACCTGTGTTTAGCCCTTTTGGACCCCTTACCCTCACTAAATCTTTGACATTCCACTTCCCCTACTTCATAACATCCCTCCTTACTTCTCAAAATTTCCTCAAGAATTTAGGAGCCCCTTATCCCCTTCATTTCGCTTCATTTTGACAAATCCCCTGTTCCACACATCGGGGTAGGTTTTACTCAAATGATGCTTTTGAGCAAGAAAATATGAATTTGCAAAAACTGAGAGAGGTTTTTGTCAAAACTATGCCAAGGAAGAAACACCTCCTTCAAATTTTACACAGGTGTCATGGTTTTAGAGAAATTTCAAAACTACAGTTGCCTCGGGAGAATTGATGCACCTATGAAGTGACCTTGGGAAAATCAAGCTTTCTCCTAGAATGATTGGCCCAATGACTTTCTTGATGAGTAAAATTATAGCTAGACATGAAGATATTTCCAATGAGCTATCATGAGCTCAATTTTTAGTTGATCAACACCTTCAAAAGTTGACTGCAACAGCACTCTGCCTTGAGGCAGCCTCATTCTTCTCATTTTGACCAGTCTTGGGAGATTTGATTTTTGACAAGGAAAATGAACTCCAAATTGAAAAATTCTAGTTGGGTTGGAAATTAGAATCAAAGAAATTTCCAACATGCTATCCCACACCCAATTTGGACTGTGGGAAGGTCCTCAAAACTGGTCTTCAAAAAGGCGCTACGCATAGTTATTTTTAACACAGGGTTTTCCTCCCTATGCGCTGCGCCACGTGGCGCTCGCTTTTGCTAGGGAGCTCCAAATTACAAAAACTTTGCATTTATGGATTTGGCATGAAAATTTATGGTTTCTTGTTCATGGCCAAGAAATTTGGGCAGGTTTTGGGCCCTCAAAAGATCAAAAAACACTCAAAAATGACCTCATTGCCCCTATTTTGACACATAGGAATCAATCTTGGGAGATTGGATATTTGGAGGGGCAAATGGATACCAAATTCTGAAATTCCATTGGGTTGGAAATTAGACTCAAATACCTTTCCAACGAGCTATCATGAGCTCAATGTGGACTTCGGGAAGGGCCTCAAAATCAGCTCCAAAGTTTCGCTACGCATAGAGATTTTGGGCGCGGCACATAGTGGATTTTGGCCTATTTTTCACCCTTCAACTCAAAAATTTGGCCAGTTTTGACTAGTTTTACTTTTTGATGTAACTATTGATCCATATTGATGTAACTTGATGACTATGATGTAATTTTGGCACATATTTACTTGTTCTAGAGGATTCATTCACTTAAAAGTGAAAATTAAATGAATGAATCAGTTTCCTTCCATTTAGAGGCAAGTTGTTTGATTGCCTAGATTTCAGTTCCTAGTTTAGAATTGGTTGAAATAACTCCTAGAAGGATGAGCTCGACCCCTAGAGGCATGGAAAGGGGTTAGGATGGTCTATATTATGTATTTTTTGAGTCATTTTCATGGTTGGACACTTGGGATTGCTTGGCACATCATTGTACATTTTATCTCTGCATTTTTGGCAAAGGGAAGACTAGGGTTTTGCAGCACTTGTTGGGATCCATGTGGCTCTGTGTTTTGATGGTGTTTTTCTCTATGTAATTTTCAATTCACTAATGTTTATGTGTATCATTTTCCCTTCTCTTTTCTTCTGAAATTAAACAAATGAGTGATTAAGGTAGAATCCATTGGACTGCTATGCTCTGCCTTGAAATTTTGTTTAATTTTACATGTTTTCATCAGTTTGAGGAGGACTCTTGAGACCCTATTACCATCCTTAGCTCCTCACCAGTCTGATCCATCCATTCATTCATTCCAAAGCATCAAAACAATTGCCTTCCTTGCCCCAATCAGAACTCTGCAAAAGCTAGGCCTCATCCCTAGACCCAAATTTGCCTTTCCCTTTTTCCAACAAAACCCCCACAAAAAACTCAAATTAAATCCTTGCACTTCATACCTAGCCTAAGATTAGTTGCCAAATCAGTCATCTCAAGCCCCATTTGATTATCGTTTGTTGAGATTGACCCGAAGAGAGCCCTCTCCTATCCTCGTAGGGCTAGCTACGAGGCTGAGCGTGGTTTAATGTGGACCTAGAAGCTTACCTTTTCAGCCTGAGGTAAATCTAGGCTCTAACATAGTGGCAACTCCACTAGGGAAGAAAGTTTATTTTCATTTTTTGGCTTTACAGACTACAGACGGAGCCTGAAGTTAGCCAGGTAGCCTTCAAAACACTCTTGCTTTGCATTAGCGAAAGTCGATGAAAGTTGCTTCAGTCAATCTCCGGTCTAGTTTATGAACTGAACATCTGATCTAAAACGATCACCCAGTACATGTATCAAGTTCAGATCTGATGGTTGATGGTGGACAGTGATCATACATAAGAAGGCTGAAATCATTCACCCGGTGAATCCTGTAAAGACTCCACTGGAAGACTAACTCTTTCTCTAAGAAAATGGAAGGATCTTACACAAAGTTCGGGTATCCAAAGTGGAATGGTATTCTGGATCTGGTCTGCTTTCTTGTAAATTACTTCTTTGCTGTTCTTGAAGTTGTCCTGAAAGTTTTTCAGAATTTGTTGTATGATAAAGGTGATCAAAATCTTCAATCGACCTATTCAAAAAGTGTAAATATTGAGTTTCCCTTTGATCCTGGCCTCCTTACTTTTCCCACATCTTACGATGACTCTCTTCAGAGTGATGAGCCTAAGGCAACCAAAACTGATCCCGTAGTTCTTGTATATACTCCTACACCTTTTATAGTCCCAGATAGGTATAAACCTCTTGTTTTACCTTTTGTTCTTCATGCTTTCCCTACAAATTATTACCTATATTTGCCGAGATTTTATGGTGAATGTAAGTATGTCAATGCTGAGCAACATGTGCAGAATGTTGAGACTTTTCTAGATCTTTTTGAGGTTGATGATGAAGATGTTAGTATTACGCTTTTTGCTCTTTCTTTGCAAGGCAAAGTTAAGAGTTGGTTCAAAACCCTGCCAGATGCGAGCATCTCAAATTTCCAGCAGTTCGTCAAAGTTTTCCTCGACAAGTGGGTGGTTAGACAGAACCCTTTCCTGATTACAGAAGTGTATAACCAGCCGAAAAGACAACCAGGGGAGACAGTACAACAGTTTTCTGCCAGATTTAACCAAATTTATTGTTCGATGCTGGTTAATATAAGACCTCCTCCTGGATCCGCTCTCTTGCACTACCTAGCTACCTTTGATCCGGAAATGGAGTTTCAGCTAAGAGAAAGGAACCTTGCAACACTTGAAGAGATGTAGAATAGTGCAGTAGATGTAGAGGCTCATTTGTTGATCCGAAGGGCAAAGTTGAAGGAAGAAGAGATGAAAAACATAGATCCAGAGGAATCGACATCTTTAGAAGTAAAGCTTGACATTTTGGTAAGTGCAGTGGAAGAGATGATGCAAAGTATCACCGCAAGGAATGATTATGATGTTCAAGCCCATTGCTCACTAATTGAAGAAGAACCAGTTGTTGATCCGAAATATGTTCTTTCTTATCCCAGTTTTCATAGATCTGATAATGATTGTTTTATAGATCACCTTGGAGAAGAGATATCTTTTGATATGACATGTACGCTTGATGATGTCTTTTATACTGATGATGTGCCTCAGTTTGATCAGTATGGTGATGATTATGTTCTCCAAACAGAAGCTAATCTTGCGGAAACTAGTTTGTGGGAGGAAGAAGTTCACTTTCAGCAGGTCCAATACAATATTCATCCATCACATATCAGCTATGACAGTGAGGAGGATAGTGAAGCAAATATTGAAGTAAGTGAAGGATCTTTGCCTTTTTGTTTTGATTCATTTCAGCTCATCAAAGACAACTTTCATGCAATCAGAAATCAATTGTCGGAAAGTCTTGATTTGGACTATCTTGAGGGCAATGAAAACCTTGTTCCAGACTTCTCATATTCAGCTTTGCAGTCCCCGAAAGCCATTTCTTGTCAAGTTGCAGATGAAGACATGGATGCTGGAACATATGATCAAATGATACAGGATAACTCCCTACCTTTCTGTTTTGAATCATTTCAGTTTTTGAAGGGTAAATCGCATAGTAAATATTCAAATCAGCAGCTTGTAGGAAGTCAACAATTTCTCAGTGTTAATATTGAGGATGAAGGTCAGATTACAGATGAAGGTGTGGCAGCTGAAATACATGATTTAATGATGCAAGAGGATTATGTACCCTTTTGTTTCGAATAATTTCAGTTTATAAAGAAGATTCTTCGTAATATCTCTAAAGGAAAAGATGAACAACTAGTAGGATGTCATACAGTTTTAATGGATACATCGCAGCAGTCTTCTCAAATTTTTGATGATCCTATTTCTCGTGTGTTGGATGATGTTTGCTGTAAAAGTTCTTCCCCATTGGCTAACCAGGTGACATAAAAGAATGTTGATAATAATCTTATTCAAAAGTCGCATTCATTGTCTTGTTTAACAGATTGTTCATTGCATAGCCCATACCAAGTTTTGCAGTCATATGAGGAGATTGATAAAGGAGACTTTGTTCTATTTGGAATCAGCAACAGAGATTGGTTATTCACGAAATTCAGGATCCTTTTGACAACCTACTGCTATCACCAAAGAAAGACAGCATAGATGTGAGGAAAATCTTAATATCCAGCTATGAAGATTACTTGGACCAGAGCAATAATGTGTTAATGGAAATCAATAGTGAGGTTTATGAATATCCTTTCACAGTATTCTTGAAGACATCCAGTCAATTCATGCTTTGCAAGTTTATCAACAGTCAATTTGATTCCAAGTTTCCATGGGAGTTTCCTTTCGATTCTTCCCTTTTCCTGCGCATCAGAAAGCATTTGGGAATAAAACAAATATCAACCATGATGCTTACATGGTTGCATTGGTTGTTCCATTTCACTTGATCAGGTGGTGAAAAGGGTAATTAGAGTAGGTTTGATGAATAAGCCCAATTATGAGCATCTTTCCAGTTTGATAAGTTATGTTTAGTTAGGTTTGGTTTTATTGTAGTTTTTCACTTTTAGCCTTGAGTCAAAGTCCGTCTACATAATGTCAGTTTTCGTGTTTTGACTCCATTGCCCAATGAATGAAGGAATTGTCTATTTTTCCAAAGATCTGCAGTTCTTTGCACCTCCAAGGAGCTACCATCCCCATTGGAGCCAATGTTAGAGTCGGTTTGTTCATCCCTCCGTCCGAGATCAAAATATCTTTTGTTGCATTTCATTTTTAGGTGTCTCATTCACTTCAGTCATTTGAAGGAAGGGTTTTGTCACTCATGCCCCTCATGTCATGTACCTGCTGGTGTGTCTATTCATCAAAATCAATTTTAAAGTCATTCACAGTCCTATTTGGTCTCTTGGTCAGCAAAAGGGTCATTTTAGTCATTAGTTCTAGGGTTTCATCTTCAAAAAGTCTAATGATGTCCACAGGCACATGAGGGAGGTTCAAAATCAGTTTTCATTGCAAAATTTCATCGTCAATATGTTTGATCATGATTCTTCTTCAAAACCTTGTTTTGAAGAAGAAATCATCAAATTTATGGTTTGTAATAAATATGTAATTTTTAAAGTTTTTCAGTCATGAGGTACTTCAGGCGCAGCCCTGGTCATCCTTTTCTGAAATTACATGCATATCATCCCTACAAAATAGACAGAGTTTCATCATTCAGCCAAAAATCAAAGTGGAAGCAAAAACAGAGTTATGTGAAAGTGCCAAAGTCTGCAACATTACAAAAGTGGGTTTGCCAAATGAAGAATCAAAGTCCATGCCATAGGAGATATTATTGTGCTTCAATAGTTCATTTACATGCAAGAGAGAAAAGAGGAAACAAAGCAAAGTGGTTGTGGGAGTTTTGGATGAAAATTGCTCCAAGTTGACCGGCGCGGCGCACTGGGCGTGAACACACAGTGTATTTTTGCACAGGCACGGCGCATTGGGCATGCTGCACGGTGCATACAGCTGAGAAGCCTGAAACTTGCAAAAGATTGCTCCAAATCACCCAAAACTTTTGGATTATTGCTCGTTCAAGTAGCTTAACCTTCTGTCACTGCTTTTCATCTAAATTTGATGGTGTTTGTTGCATGGTGAATTGTGTTAAGGAAAGCAAACCCTATCTCTTCAAAATTTGCAAAGGATATTGCTACTAGGGTTTTGTATTTGGCTATTTTGTTCATCACTCCCTTATTTCATATTTTCCTTGCTCTGTTATTCCCCAAATTCACATACCCCTAATCCCAAGTTCCCTTTCCCAAAATCCCAAATGCACCAAACCCTAGTCTCATACTTAAAATTCCCAAACCCTAATGGTTGTCCCAAGAGCTTCATGTCACCATTCAGCAGAGTGTACCATCATTCAGAGGGTTTTCATCATCATGTCAGGTTCCAATGGGCCATTTTACACCTTGTTCATGCTTCAGTTGCGCCTAAGTAAGGTCATTTCCCTCTCCTAGGGTTTTGAAGGCAATTTTTCTTGGATGGTCAAATCATCAGCAAAACTTGTATCATGATGTTCATACACCTTACCCTATCCTTAATGTACCTTATTAAACACTTCCCATCACTGAGATCCCCCAAATTCCTCATTTCTGCACAAACCCTAATTTCCTGCTACAACTTGACAATTTCCTAGGTTGGACCTATGTTTATCCCTTTTGGACCCGTTCCCCTAACTAAATATTTGACATTCCACTTTCCCCTACTTCCTAACATCCCTCCCTAATTCTCAAAATTTCCTCAAGAAATTAGGAGCTCCTTATCCCCTTCATTTCGCTTCATTTTGACAAATCCCCTGTTCCACACATTGGGGTAGGTTTTACTCAAATGATGCTTTTGAGCAAGAAAATATGAATTTGGAAAACCTGAGATAGGTTTTTGTCAAAAATATTCCAAGGAAGAAAAATCTCCTTCACTTTTGACACAGGTATCATGGTTTTAGAGAAATTCCAAAAATATAGACGCCTCGGGAGAATTGATGCACCTATGAAGTGACCTAGGGAAAATCAAGATTTCTCCTAGAATGGTTGGTCCAATGACTTTATTGATGAGTAAAATTATAATTAGACATGAAGATATTTCCAATGAGATATCATGAGCTCAATTTGGAGTTGAGGAATACCTTCAAAAGTTGACTGCAACAGCGCTCTGCCTTGAGGCAGCCTCATTCTGCTCATTTTGACCAGTCTTGGGAGATTTGATTTTTGACAAGGAAAATGAACTCCAAATTGAAAAATTATAGTTGGGTTGGAAATTAGACTCAAATACCTTTCCAACGCACTATCCCTCCCCCAATTTGGACAACGGGAAGGTCCTCAAAACTGGTCTTCAAAAAGGCACTACGCACAGAAATTTTTAACACAGGGTTTTCCTCGCTATGCGTCGCGCCACGTGGCGCTCGCTTTTGCTAGGGAGCTCCAAATTACAAAAAAAAATCATTTATGGATTTTTCATGAAAAATTATGGTTTCTTTTTCATGGCCAAGAAATTTGGGCAGGTTTTGGGCCTTCAAAAGGTCAAAAAACACTCAAAAATGACCTCACTGCCCCTATTTTGACACACAAGAATCAGTCTTCGGAGATTGGATATTTTGAGGGGCAAATGGATACAAAATTCAGAAATTCCACTTGGGTTGGAAATTAGACTCAAATACCTTTCTGACGAGCTATCATGAGCTCAATGTGGACTTCGGGAAGGGCCTCAAAATAAGCTCCAAAGTTGCACTACGCATAGAGATTTTGGGTGCGGCACATAGAGGATTTTGGCATATTTTTCACACTTCAGCTCAGAAATTCGGCCAGTTTTGACTAGTTTTACTTTTTTATGTAACTATTGATCTATATTGATGTAACTTGATGACTATGATGTAATTTTGGCACATATTTACTTGTTCTAGAGGATTCATTCACTTAAAAGTGAAAATTAAATGAATGAATCAGTTTCCTTCGATATAGAGGCAAGTTGTTTGATTACCTAGATTTCAGTTCCTAGTTTAGAATTGGTTGAAATAGCTCCTAGAAGGATGGGCGTGACCCCTAGATGCATGGGAAGGGGTTAGGATGGTCTAAATTATGTATTTTTTTATTCATTTTCATGGTTGGACACTTGGGATTTCTTGGCACATCATTGTACATTTTATCTTTGCATTTTTGGCAAAGGAAAGACTAGGGTTTTGCAACACTTGTTGGGAGCCATGTGGCTTTGTGTTTTGATGGTGTTTTTCTCTATGCAATTTTCAGTTCACTAATGTTTATGTGTATTATTTTCCCTTCTCTTTTCTTCTGAAATTAAACAAATGAGTGATTAAGGTAGAATCCATTGGACTACTATGCTCTGCCTTGAAATTTTGTTTAATTTTACATGTTTTCATCTGTTTGAGGAGGACTCTTGAGATCCTCTTACCCTCCTTTGCTCCTCACCAGTCTGATCCATCCATTCATTCATTCCAAAGCATCAAAACAATTGCATTCCTTGCCCCAATCAAAACTCTACAAAAGCTAGGCCTCATCCCCGGACCCAAATTTGCCTTTCCCTTTTTCTAACAAAACCCCCCCAAAAAACTCAAATTAAATCCTTGCACTTCATACCTAGCCTAGGATTAGTTGCCAAATTAGTCATCTCAAGCCCCATTTGATTATCTTTTGCTGAGATTGACCCGAAGAGAGCCCTCTCCTATCCTTGTAGGGCTAGCTACGAGGCTGAGCGTGGTTTGATGTGGACCTAGAAGCTTACCTTTCTAGCATGAGGTAAATCTAGGCTCTAACATAGTGACGACTCCACTGGGGAAGAAAGTTTATTTTCATTGTTTGGCTTTCAGACTACAGATGGAGCCTAAAGTTAGCCAAGTAGCCTTCGAAACGCTCTTGCTTTGCATTAGCGAAAGTAGATGAAATTTTCTTCAATCAATCTCCGGTCTAGTTTATGAACTGAACATCTGATCTAAAACGATCACCCTAGTACATGTATCAAGTTTAGATCTGATGGTTGATGGTGGACAATGATCATACATAAGAAGGCTGAAATCATTCACCTGATGACTCCTGTAAAGACTCCACTGGAAGACTAACTCTTTCTCTAAGAAAATGGAAGGATCTTACACAAAGTTCGGGTATCCAAAGTGGAATGGTATTATGGATCTGGTCTGCTTTCTTGTAAATTACTTCTTTGCTGTTCTTGAAGTTGTCCTGAAAGTTTTTAAGAATTTGTTGTATGATAAAGGTGATCAAAATCTTCAATCGACCTATTCAAAAAGTGTAAATACTGAGTTTCCCTTTGATCCTGGCCTCCTTAATTTTCCCACGTCTTATGATGACTCTCTTCAGAGTGATGAGCCTAAGGCAACCAAAACTGATCCCGTAGTTCTTGTATATACTCCTACACCTTTTATAGTCCCAGATAGCTATAAACATCTTGTTTTACCTTTTGTTCTTCATGCTTTCCCTGGAAATTATTACCTATATTTGCCGAGATTTGACGGTGAATGTAAGTATGTCAATGTTGAGCAACATGTGCAGAATGTTAAGACTTTTGTAGATCTTTTTGAGGTTGATGACGAAGATGTTAGTATTATGCAAGGCAAAGTTAAGAGTTGGTTCAAAACCCTGCCTGATGCGAGCATCTCAAATTTCCAGTAGTTCATCAAAGTTTTCCTCGACAGGTGGGTGGTCAGACAGAACCCTTTCTTGATTATAGAAGCGTATAACCAGCTGAAAGGACAACCAGGGGAGAGAGTACAACAGTTTTCTTCCAGATTTAACCAAGTTTATTATTCGATGCTGGTTAGTATAAGACCTCCTCCTGGATTCGCTCTCTTGCACTACCTAGCAACCTTTGATCCGGAAATGGAGTTTCAACCGAGAGAAAGGAACCTTGCAACGCTTGAAGAGATGCAGAACAGTGCAGTAGATGTAGAGGCTCATTTGTTGATATGAAGGGCAAAGTTAAAGGAAGAAGAGATGAAAAACATAGATCTGGAGGAATCGACATCTTTAGAAGTAAAGCTTGACATTTTGGTAAGTGCAGTGGAAGAGATGATACAAAGGATCACCGCAAGGAATGATTATGATGTTCAAGCCCATTGCTCACTAATTGAAGAAGAACCAGTTGTTGATCCAAAATAATTTCTTTCTTATCCCAGTTTTCATAGATCTGATAATGATTGTTTTATAGATCACCTTGGAGAAGAGAGATCTGTTGATATGACATGTATGCTTGATTATGTATTTTATACTGATGATTTGCCTCAGTTTGATCAGTATGATGATGATTACGTTCTCCAAACAGAAGCTAATCTTGCGGAAACTAGTTTGTGGGAGGAATAAGTTCACTTTCAGCAGCTCCAATACAATATTCAGCCATCACATATAAGCTATGACAGTGAGGAGGATAGTGAAGCAAATTTTGAAGTAAGTGAAGGATCTTTGCGTTTTTGTTTTGATTCATTTCAGTTCATCAGAGACAACTTTCATGCAATCAGAAATCAATTGTCAGAAAGTCTTGATTTGGACCATCTTGAGGGCAATGAAAACATTGTTCCAGACTTCTCATATTCAGCTTTGCAGTCCCTGAAAGCCATTGTTTGTCAAGTTGCAGATGAAGACATGGAAGCTGGCACATACGATCAAACGATACAGGATAACTTCCTACCTTTCTGTTTTGAATCATTTCAGTTTTTGAAGGGTAAATCGCATAGTAAATCTTCAAATCAGCAGCTTGTAGGAAGTCAACAATTTCTCAGTGTTAATATTGAGGATGAAGGTCAGATTACAGATGAAGGTGTGGCAGCTGAAATACATGATTTAATGATGCAAGAGGATTCTGTACCCTTTTGTTTCGAAGCATTTCAGTTTATAAGGCAGAATCTTCGTAATATCTCTAAAGGAAAAGATGAACAATCAGTAGGATGTCATACAGTTTTAATGGATACATCACAACAGTCTTCTCAAATTTTTGATGATCCTATTTCTCGTGTGTTGGATGATGTTTGCTGTAAAAGTTCTTCCCCATTGGCTAACCATGTGCTAGAAAAGAATGTTGATAATAATCTTATTTAAAAGTCGCCTTCATTGTCTTGTTTAACAGATTGTTCATTGCATAGCCCATACCAAGGTTTGCAGTCATATGAGGAGATTGATAAAGGAGACTTTGTTCTATTTGGAATCAGCAACAGAGTTTGGTTATTCACGAAATTCAGGATCCTTTTGACAGCATGTTGCTATCACCAAAGAAAGACAGCATAGATGTGAGGAAAATCTTAATATCCAGCTATGAAGATTACTTGGACCAGAGCAGTAATGTGTTAATGGAAATCAATAGCGAGGTTTATGAAGATCCTTTCACAGTATTCTTGAAGACATCCAGTCAATTCATGCTTTGCAAGTTTATCAGCAGTCAACTTGATTCCAATTTTCCATGGGAGTTGCCTTTCGATTCTTCCCTTTTCCTGCGCATCAGAAAGCATTTGGAAATAAATCAAATATCAGCCATGATGCTTACATGGTTGCATTGGTTGTTCCATTTCACTTGATCAGGTGGTCAAAAGAGTAATTAGAGTAGGTTTGATGAATAAGCCCAATTATGAGCATCTTTCCAGTTTGATAAGTTATGTTTAGTTAGGTTTGGTTTTATTGTAGTTTTCAGTTTTAGCCTTGAGTCAAAGTTCGTCTACATAATGTCAGTTTTCGTGTTTTGACTCCATTTCCCAATTAATGAAGGCACTGTCTGTTTTTCCAAAGATCTGTAGTTCTTGGCACCTCCAAGGAGCTACCATCCCCATTGGAGCCAATGTTAGAGTGGGTCTGTTCATCCCTCCGTCCGAGATCAAAATATCTTTTGTTGCATTTCATTTTTAGGTGTCTCATTCACTTCAGTCATTTGACAGAAGGATTTTGTCACTCATGCCCCTCATGTCATGTACCTGTTGGTCCGTGTCTATTCATCAAAATCAATTTTAAAGTCATTCACAGTCCTATTTGGTCTCTTGGTCAGCAAAAAGGTCATTTTAGTCATTAGGTCTAGGGTTTCGTCTTCAAAAAGTCTAATAATGTCCACAGGCACATGAGGGAGGTTCAAAATCAGTTTTCATTGCAAAATTTCATCGTCAATATGTTTGATCATGATTCTCTTCAAAACTCTGTTTTGAAGAAGAAATAATCAAATTTATGGTTTGTAATAAATATGTAATTTTTAAAGTTTTTCAGTCATGAGGTACTTCAGGCACAGCCCTGGTCATCCTTTGCCGAAATTACATGCCAATCATCCCTGCAAAATTGACAGAGTTTCATCGTTCAGCAAAAAAACAAAGTGGAAGCAAAAACATAGTTATGTGAAAGTGCCAAAGTCTGCAACATTACAAAAGTGGGTTTGCCAAATGAAGAATCAAAGTCCATGCCATAGGAGATATTCTTGTTCTTCAATAGTTCATTTACACGCAAGAGAGCAAAGAGGAAACAAAGCAAAGTGGTTGTGGGAGTTTTGGGTGAAAGTTGCTCCAAGTTGACCGGCGTGGCTCACTGTGCAGGAGGCGGGGCGCATTGGTGAGGCATGACGCACTGGGCATGAACATACAGTGTATTTTTGCATGGGTGCGGCGCACTGGTGAGGCATGGCGCATTGGGCATGCTGTGCGGTGCATACAGCTGAGAATCCTGAAAATTGCCAAAGCTTGCTCCAAATCGCCCGAAACTTGTGGATTATTGCTCATTCAAGTAGCTTAACCTTCTGTCACTGCTTTTCATCTAAATTTGATGGTGTTTGTTGGATGGTGAAGTGTGTTAAGGAAAGCAAACCCTATCTCTTCAAAATTTTCAAAGGAGATTGCTACTAGGGTTTTGTATTTGGCTGTTTTTCTCATCACTCCCTTATTGCATATTTTCCTTGCTCTCCTTATTCCCCAAATTCACATACCCCTAATCCCAAGTTCCCTTTCCCAAAATCCCAAATGCACCAAACCCTAGTCTCATACTTAAAATTCCCAAACCCTAATGGCTATCCTAAGAGCTTCATGTCACCATTCAGCAGAGTGTACCATCATTCAGAGGGTTTTCATCATCATGTCAGGTTCCAATGGGCCATTTTACACCTTGTTCATGCTTCATTTGCGCCTAGGTAAGGTCATTTCCTTCTCCTAAGGTTTTGAAGGCAATTTCTCTTGGACGGTCAAATCATAGAAAAAACTTGTATCCTGATGTTCATACACCTTCCCCTATCCTTAATGTACCTTATTAAACACTTCCCATCACTGAGATCCCCCAAATTCCTCATTTTCGCACAAACTCTAGTTTCTTGCTACAACTTGATAATTTCCTAGGTTGGACCTGTGTTTAACCCTTTTGTACCCCTTCCCCTCACTCAATATTTTACATTATACTTTCCCCTACTTCCTGACATCCCTCCCTACTTCTCAAAATTTCCTCAAGAATTTAGGAGCCCCTTATCCCCTTCATTTCGCTTCATTTCGACAAATCCCCTTTTCCACACATCGGGGTAGGTTTTACTCAAATGATGCTTCTGAGCAAGAAAAGATGAATTTGAAAAAATTGAGAGAGGTTTTTGTCCAAAATAGGCCAAGGACGAAAAAATTCCTTCACTTTTTACACAGGTGTCATGGATTTAGAGAAATGTCAAAACTACAATCGCCTCGGGAGAATTGATGCACCTCTGAAGTGACCTTGGGAAAATCAAGTTTTCTCCTCGCATGGTTGGCCCAATGACTTTCTTGATGCATCAAATGATAATTAGACATGACTATATTTCCAATGAGCTATCCTGAGCTCAATTTTGAGTTGAGGAACACCTTCAAAAGTTGACTGCAACAGCACTCTGCCTTGAGGCAGCGTCATTCTGCTCATTTTGACTAGTCTTGGGAGATTTGATTTTTGACAAGGCAAATGAACTCCAAATTGAAAAATTATAGTTGTGTTGCAAATTTGACTGAAATACCTTTCCAACGAGCTATCCTGAACCCAATTTGGACCGCGGGAAGGTCCTCAAAACGGGTCTTCAAAAAGGCTCTACGCACAGAAATTTTTAACATAGGGTTTTTGCTAGGGAGCTCCAAATTACAAAAACTTTGCGTTTATGGATTTGGCATGAAAAATTATGATTTCTTGTTCATGGCCAAGAAATTTGGGCAGGTTTTGGGCCCTCAAAAGGTCAAAAAACACTCAAAAATGACCTCACTGCCCCTATTTTGACACACAGGAAGCAGTCTTGGGAGATTGGATATTTGGAGGGGAAAATGGACACTAACTCCAGAAATTCCACTTGGGTTGGAAAGTAGACTCAAATACCTTTTCAACAAGATATCATGAGTTCAATTTGGACTTCGGGAAGGGCCTCAAAATCAGCTCCAAATTTGCGCTACACATAGAGATTTTGGGCGCGGCGCATAAAGGATTTTGGCCTATTTTTCACCCTTCAGCTCAGAAATTCGGCCAGTTTTGACTAGTTTTACTTTTTTATGTAACTATTGATCTATATTGATGTAACTTGATGACTATGATGCAATTTTGGCATATATTTACTTTTTCTAGAGGATTCATTCACTAAAAAGTGAAAATTAAATGAATGAATCAGTTTCCTTCCATATAGAGGCAAGTTGTTTGATTGCCTAGATTTCAGTTCCTAGTTTAGAATTGGTTGAAATAGCTCCTAGAAGGATGAGCTCGACGCCTAGAGGCATGGGAAGGGGTTAGGATGGTCTATATTATGTATTTTTTGAGTCATTTTCATGGTTGGACACTTGGGATTGCTTGGCACATCATTGTACATTTTATCTCTACATTTTTGGCAAAGGAAAGACTAGGGTTTTGCAGCACTTGTTGGGATCCATGTGGCTCTGTGTTTTGATGGTGTTTTTCTCTATGTAATTGTCAGTTCACTGATGTTTATGTGTATCATTTTCCCTTCTCTTTTCTTCTGAAATTAAACAAATGAGTGATTAAGGTAGAATCCATTGGACTACTATGCCCTGCCTTGAAATTTTGTATAATTTTACATGTTTTCATCTATTTGAGGAGGACTCTTGAGACCCTCTTACCCTCCTTAGCTCCTCACCAGTCTGATCCATCCATTCATTCATTCCAAAGCATCAAAACAATTTCCTTCCTTGCCCCAATCAGAACTCTACAAAAGCTAGGCCACATCCCCGGACCCAAATTTGCCATTCCCTTTTTCTAACAAAAACCCCCAAAAAAACTCAAATTAAATCCTTGCACTTCATACCTAGCCTAAGATTAGTTTCCAAATCAGTTATCTCAAGCCCCATCTGATTATCTTTTGCTGAGATTGACCCAGAGAGAGCCCTCTCCTGTCCTCGTAGGGCTAGCTACGAGGCCGAGCGTGGTTTGATGTGGACCTAGAATCTTACCTTTTCAGCCTGAGGTAAATCTAGGCTCTAACACGTAGTCATTATTGGAATGAAGTGTGCAACCTTTGTCAACATGTCCACAACAACCATGATGGAATCATGTTATCTAGATGTCTTGGGAAAACCTATGATGAAATCCATGGAAATGACCTCCCATTTCCACTTTGGAATTGAAATCGACTGTAGCAATCCACTTGGAGCTTACTCTCTACCTTTACCTACTAACAATCCAAGCACCTAGCCATAAACTCTGCTATGTCTCTCTTCAAATTCAACCAATAATAAAACGTATTCACTGTGGTCAATGTCTTTTGATAGCCTCAATGACCTAAATATGGTTTTGCATGAAACTCCCTCAAGATCATCTTCTTGAGCTCACTACTATCTGACACATATATCCTATCCCTAAATCTAACCAATCCATTTGTCGTGAGACTATAGTCCACATCCTGTGCACCTGCATCTATACATGTATCTGTACCTGTACCACTACATGTACCTGTACTCTACTATAACCTGTGCATAAGCTCTCTATACTTGTCATCATGTTAAATTTCCTACAAGATCCTATCCCGTAAGTTTGTCCCATAGGAGCTCATAGTTGTTATATGATTCACCTATATCCACTTGCTAAGAGAATCTCCAACCTTGTCCTCTTTTCCCTTGATAGTACCTGATCCCGAAGTCAAACTCATTGATCGTGGCCAACCATATAACTTGCCTAATGTTCATATTCGACTGGTCAAACAAGTGTATCAACCCACTATGGTCACTCATCAGTACAAACCTCCTGCCAAGAAGATAGTGCCTCCACATCTTCAATGCATGAATGATCAATGCTAACTCAAGACCATGTGTCGGATAGTTCTGCCCATGTTAATTTAGTTTTTGTGATTCATAACATACCACCTATCCTTCCTATATAAGAACTCCACCTAGTCTTATCTTACAAGAATTTTTACATACCACAAACTCTTTGTCTGAATCTATGATCTTTAACACTGGAGCATGTGTCAACAACTGCTTCAACTGCTCAAAACTAGCTACACATTCCTCCGTCCATTCAAACTTCTCTAATAACCTACTAACCCCATAAAATATCTCACCTCATCCACATTCTTGGGAGATTCCCACTCTATGATAGCTCTTACCTTTTCTAGATCCAATGTTATGCCCTCCTTGGAGACAACATGTCCCAAGTAATGTACCTCAATCTATAAGAAACTGCACTTTTTGATCTTAACATAAAACTAATGCTCACTCAACAATCTCAACACTGCTGCTAAATGCTCAGCATTCTCTTCTTCATTTTTTACTATATCATTATATCATCAATGAATACAATAACAAACTTGTCCAAATAGGGATGCAACACACTATTCATCAAACTCATAAAGGTAGTTGAAGCATTAGTCAAAACGGATGGAACTACAACAAACTCATAATGTGCATACATGGTTTGGAAAGTTGTCTTTTAAATATCCTCCTCTTTAATGCGTACATGATGATATCTAAATCTTAGATCAATCTTCGAGAACATTGTTGCTCCCTTCAACAATCAAATAAGTTATTAATCCTCAACAACGAATACCTATTCTTGATGGTCACTTTGTTTAACTGCCTATAGTCAATGCATAATCTAAGAGTACCATTCTTCTTCTTCACAAAAAATATTGGTGCACCCCAAGGTGATACACTTCACCTAATGTATCCCTTTCCAAGTATTTCCTTCAACTGCAACTTCAACTCTACCAACTCAGTTGTGCTCATGCTGTAAGTTTCTTTTGATGTTGGAATTGCCCCTAGCACCAACTCAATAGAAAATTCTACTTCCCTCTGAGGTGGAAAATCTGAAATATCTGTAGGAAGTTATTGAAGGCCCAAAAATCGGGTCTACAACAAGGGGGATAACCACCCGATTTGGACCTTGAAAGTAGCTCCTTTTTCATTTGGGATAGTGGCTCCGACTGGGGATGATGGGACCAGTTTCCCAATTTGTTTATGATGGTACACTAAGGGGATGATGTTTTTCTTTTTAAAGGTTTAAGGAGAGGATGCTTTATTCTAAATCTAATCTAACATATGCAATTTTATTCTAATGAAGGAAAACATCTAAATCTAGACTATCCCGGGAGTAACACTTTGTTTATGCAATCTAAAATAATTTCCAACAGCGATTGGCAATAAAAATCATTCAATCACTACGAGAAAAGAGTACATTAAAGATGATTGTTTCGTATAAGAAATTAGCCGAAACAATTATGATAAACACATCGCATAATAAGTCATTCATACACTTAGCATAAAAAGAATAGTTATCGCCGTACAAAAGTGAAAAAATGATAACTTAACATTCAGGCTTTCATATATAAACAACTAAAAATAATATATCACTTGGTACATAAGCAAAAAGTATTAAGAGATAAAAGTACCATTGATAATAGGCTCTACTCATGAGCTTTGGTGATATAGATTTATCTTCAAATAATTCAATATCCACTAAGAGTACTGAAGTGCATTTCAGTAGCAGACATTAAACTCAGATATAAATAAATCTCGTTCCATTTATTTATCAAAACCTCCTCAGCGGGGGCAAAAGTGCACGTTCTGAAGAATTGTTTTTGACAAATTTCCGGACCCCTTTCTAAATGCATGAGAGGGGTTTAAATAATACTAACTAAGATCTAAAAATAGTTATTACAAAAATAGATGAGGAGGTTCAAAATGACCATCCTCATTTAAAGCAAAAATGAACTAAAATTAAATTAAACTGTATCTATGCTAAATCATGTATCTGTTCTTTTAAGTTGCAAATGTCCAGCATGGGTTTCAGGAGCATTGGTTAGCCGACTTTAGCTTTCAATTGACCTGCGAATACAAAATCAACAAGTGTTGGCGCTATCTTCTCAGCAGAGGTTATGAGGCACTTCAAAGTCATCCACTGGCTATGTGGTTTTACTAGATATTGCCAGTAAGTGTCCCAGTTTAACTTGCTTATCTGCTTAATTGACTCTGCGTTTTCTTCTGCCATTTGCTTCCACCTTGTTTGCAGCGATTGTGCCTTTGGGTGAAATCCTGGAGTGGTTTCTGATATTAAACTTGCTTTATGCAAATTTTCGTTGATGAAGTCGATGACGTTGCTTGATGTTGTTGCTGCCTCCTCCATCGCTTGCTCTACTTCCTTGAGCTATGCATCCCATTTTGCAAATAACATTTCTTTATGGGATTCATCGATTCTAGGCAATTCTGCTCTTTTTCCCTCCTCTGATTTCTGCCAATTCACAAAGTCAAAAACTTTCTTAAAAACTAAATCATAATCAAGTCGTAAGTCTACGACTTAATTTGTAATGTAGTCGATTTTTTTCGCAATGGGAATACCATTGCGAGATCCTTTGGCAAAGCATTTCTTCCTATTGTAAGAGTTGGTCATTGAGGACAAGGGCTTCTGTGACAAATTCTTCAATTTTAGGGTCGTCCTTATGAAGTTCTATTGTGGCCTGTAACTTTTGTTCTTTATCGCCAGATTGTTTTGATAACCCAACTGCATTTGCTGGAAATTCTGTTGTTGCTTTGCCAATTGTATTTCTGATTCTCCACTGACGCTGGCATGTTTTAGTTGTTATTCCAAAAAATAGGATCTTATCCTCCTTTTCTTTTAATAGCATTTGAACTTCTGACGCTTTATCAATGGTTGCAGAAGCATATGCCCCTGCAATATGAGAGAGCCTGGTGAGGTTTTATGTTGGATCAGTGGTCGGGTCTTGCCAAAGAACATCCAAAGATTCTGCCTCCGGAGAAAGTATAGTATCTATTTTTCGTTTCTTTCTTTGTCTCCTACAACAGCCTTATGTTGTGGGTTATAAAATACACCCAGAGGAGGAATCTCCTCTATTTTCAGCACAATTCCGGACGACGGAGCAACAGGAATATGCTCTGTCTCTTAAGTATTAATAACCTCTTCTAGTATCATTTTTGTGGCTGTCTCCCCTGGGTTTATCAGTGGACCTGCACTCTATTCCTCTGTGTTGATTAGTTCATTAAAATTCTCCCACTCCTTTTCTAGGTCTAGTACAATTGGACTTGTTGGTTTTGTGAGGGGAGTAGGAGTCTCGACCTGTTTTGGGGACAAGACCTACTGGTCAAGATTTTCTATAGACTGAGTTGTATCTTTGATTGACCCTTCACTTCTACTGTGTTCACTCTTTGACTGTTTATCAGATTTTTCATCTGATTCCCTCTTGGACTTTGATTTAAACTTCTCTTCTCCCGAACTTCCACTTATGCTAATACTGGGAGTGGGCTCCCTTATTGGTTCAATGTGCAATTTGTCCAATGGGACATTTGCCAATCTTTGTTCTCTGTAATGGTTAAATTCTTGAAGCTTCCCTTGGTCAAGCTGAATTTGTGCCATATGTAGAATCTCTCTGAGAGAGCTCTTCTGCCGAAAGACATCGTTGAAGATATCATCTTCTTTAGTAAACCCTTTTATTTTGACCATCATTGTAAAATTCTTGATAGTATCCAAGGGATCGTATTGCCTCCTTTGGAACTTTGGTAGCCATAGACTTATCATATTATCAACCTCTTTAAAAACGTGTCCCAAATCAAACAACGCAAAGGCCCCGCAGACCATAGGGAATTGAGGCCAGATGGCCTTCTTCTTATCCTTGAGTTCTCTTCTCATTCCCCCAATACCACAGGTCTGGTAAGCTATCTCTCGGGCCATAAGTTTGTCTGGAACATACAAAGGAAGCACATGAGGCAAGGCAATGCTCCCAAATACCCTAATGTATGTGAATAACTCTTCCCCGAACCACCTTCCCAAAGGGAGAATGTCAATTTCATCTTCTGTGGAGAATCTTGGGGTGTCTTTCTTATATAGCATTTTATGAATAGGAAGCATTACTCCATGGAAAATCTTGTAGAAATGTGGGATGAAATTGGATTCCCACAGTTCTTTGATAAACCTGAATAGGCAGAGGTTTCTGTACTGTCCATTTCCACCCCGTGATGGGAAAATCAGAGACAAAACAAATGGCATCCATGACGTAGGCAGCTAAAAAGAATGGAGGATAAAACCTCTGAGAAAAACTTATTTTAGTTCGATAATTTAAAATAGCAGAAGATAACTTATCCGATAAAATTTGGGCCCAATCCATTATGGTGGCATTGGTGTCCGCATCCAATAAAGGCAACCATTCTGATGAAAACTTATTGATATTTGGCTTCCCAAATAGTCTACATAGCATTGCAGCAGTGAAACAATAAGGAGAATAGAGAAAGCCAGTAGTGTAAATACCATTTTTATCCTTCTTTAATGGTTCCTCCTTCATGGACCAACTCTTTGTGCAGTCTATCAAATCCTCGTTTTCTTTGGCGAATTTCTCCACAAACTATTTGTTATAACTGGCCTGGGGTTCTGGCAGGTGATACATACATCTCAAATTACTTGGGGTAAGTGACCCCATGGCCTCCTGGTTCCGTGTCTTGAATTCCCTATCGGATATATCAGTGTGGTCTATAATCCATTTTACCATATCTATGTAAGGGAGTATCTTCAGCCTCGCTGCAACCCAGTGCAGAAACAAGCATGCAAGATCTGTTAGTGATGCTTCAGATGACCCACGTCCATCTTCCGTAACTGTAACCTCCATAACTCTCGGGTTTTCTTCTTCTAACAATCGGTACATGCCTGCCCAAGTAGATATCCCTGCTTCCTTGGTACAAGTGGTATCTGAAAATAACGAAGTCATCTATGATTTTTTAGATGCGGGAGCTTTGCCTTTCTTTCCCATTACATTCTATGTGTTTTTCTGTGTACTACTCTGCGTACTGCTCTTGAAAATAGTAAGAAGAGAACAAAGATACAATAAGGATAATGGAATAATGAACAAAAATAAGGTGACGGGAAAGCTTTTAATGTTTTAAAATCATATCAAAGGTATCACCTTGTGTGAGATGGTCCTATAAACCAGATCTGATTCGTTTTTAATAAATACCATCAATGGACTGTTAATCTAACATTTAATGCTCATAATTCTTGCATTGAACGACAGAAAGTACTATCTTTGAACTCTGAGCCCTTAGATTTGCAATAAAGCGATTTTGTGATTTGCTTTGCAATATCGCAAAACCTATTATCTTTAACAATCATTTGTTTCATCATGTGGCTGCGAGATGCGATTTGTGAGAAGCTTTATTGCATTTCGCAATATCTAGGCGTTTTGTATTAAGTGGCGTTGCGGTCAATGGAATCTACGATATGCAATGATTTTGAAAGGCTCGCGATCTCGGATTCTCACTTTTTCGTATTTCCAGGAGTTTCTCTGTAAAGGATGCTCGTCATTACCCTTTTCATGATGCGATGTTTATCATTAAAAATGGGTTTATTAAAGTTTTTCTTAGTACTCAAGACTTTCCGCTGACAAGGATTTTCCTAGCTTTTGTGGTTGTATAGGGCTTTTCATAAGGAGGCTTAACATTTATAACGTTTTTTATGCGCATGAAGCATGAAAAGGCAGGAATTCATATTGTTGGGAATTTTGCTTTGATATCATGTTCTATTGAAAACAAAAAGACAATCTTAAGTGCTAAGTTTTGATTTTTTTTAGAAGGGTCCCCATTTATTAATGTTATTGCTAACACTAATAAAAAGGGGGGTTGTTGATGGTCAAAACAGAAGTACATCCTAAAACTATTGCAGAACTGGGTACTTGCTCAAAACAATTGCATCCTCAACTTCCTTACTTTTGTCACTAGAAATATGCACTGCAAATAACACACACCCTTTTCTACAACTGCACTTTGCCTGCATAGTTTCCACCATCCTAACTAATGTATATTTCTTCTTTCCTCGTAAGACTCTTGGTTCCCCATTGCCATCCAAGCACTCAATGGCTTTCTCATAACAATCCACCTTGGTCCTGTGAAGGTATAGCTAGTCCATACCCAATAGCATACTATATGATCCCAACAACAATACGTTTAAGTGTGATGATGTAGACATGTCATTCAACTCAAATGCACAAGCTCTGACCTAATGATGAACTCCTTTCTTTGTACCTGTAGCCAACTTCACTAACCAAGACTTTGCATGCACTTCTTTGTTCAAACCACACTTATCCACCAAGTCAAAACTAACATAACTATAATTAGATATAGGGTCAATCAAAATAGAAACAACTTGATCGCAAATCTTACCATCCATCTCAATGATAGATGCTTGATGGTTCACCTGCTTATAATCCAGTAATGCATAGATACGAGGAATGCTCTGCCCAATATCCCCAATAGTTTGTGCCTCCTGTGCACTATATATCTGAGGCCTTCCACCCTGATTCTGCAGAAAAACTCTCTTGAGATGCTCCTTACTGCATGTCCAACACTCTAATCGTCTAGTACCATCACCTCTATGTTGCTGCTATGATCCATGTCCCTGTCTACATACATTGAACCTCTTTTAAGGTGTCACGTTCTCTTTCTCTTCTGCATTCTGAGGCCTTTCTCTTTTCGGTTGCCAATTACCTTTACTTTTATCTTTCCCGTTCCATCCCTTCTGAGATTCATTCTTATGCTTTGACTACTCATAGCAATGCTTCAATTTCCCAATAACTTCCTCAAGTGACCGAGGCTCATCATACTCAATCTGATTTTTAAATGCTAATCGAAAACCACTGACAAATCACTAAACTTTAGCCTTCTCATCTTTAAGATATAGTACATACCTCAATAGCTCTAGGAACTTAGTCATGTAATCTTCATCTGTCATTGATCCCATATTTAGCTCATAGGATCCTTTGGCCTTATCGTCGTAGTACCTCTCTGATAAGTACTTCTTCCTTAAAAGCCTCTTGAACTCATGCCAAATCAAGTCCTTTGTCCTGATGTCTCTAACTTGCTTCACATATTCCCACCATATATTTTCTTTACCTCTCAGGCTGAAGATAGTTACTCTGGCCTTCATATTATTTGTGTAATTATGCAACTCAAAGAAATTATTCATCCCAAGCATCCAAGCCTTACATCTTCCGACTTCTTCAAATATCCATCAAAATTAGGTGCCTTTTCTTTCTTAAATTCATATGGAAAGTACCACCTATCACTCCTCCTGTAACGATGATAACATAAAACTAGAATACTACTTGTATCCATCACTTCTCCTATCCGGAGCATCCAACAATCTGTTTTCTATAACCCTGTCATCTCTATCCGACCTGTGACCACCATGAAACCTACTACTATATGCCCCATTAGTTATGTTCCCAACACCACATAGAAGAGTTCCCAACACCACACTACTCATCTGATTCATAGGGAGAATCTTTGTTTTTTAGCCATTTTGAGGAGCATGAGCATAGGTGAATGTGGTTTCACAACACAGTAGGGAGACTGACATGATGGCAGTGACATTTTACTGTGTAACAATACCTTAGCATAATTCAGGGAGGATACCTTATCTACGAGATCAACCAAATCAACATAATACATGTACAAACATAAACATAACAACATATAGACATAAAACAAATACGTGTATCAAAACATAAACATCATTCTAGCTAGATTTCGGTCATCAATGCATAACCATATAAACTACAAATACTATGACCTCATTCATGACAACGATAACCATACCAATGTACACTAAAAATACACAAGCATAAACAACATGTAACAAATCATACATCCATGATGAAACATTCCATGATAACACCATCAATTTCACATGGAAACATCACAACAATCATGACTATCATTATACATATGAAACAAGCATATATACCACAAGGATGAGTAACACATGTGCAACCAACATGAATGCATGACTGACACACACTGCCCATCTAGTCCAAGGGGTGAACCATGCTCTGATACCACTCTGTGGTATCAGATATCACCCAAAAAGAATAGAAACCAAACACCACCCAAAGAGAATGAAACTCAATCTGATACCACTCTGTAACACCCTCATCAAACATCTACCCAAGTAATCGGCCAACCAAGGTAAATATGCAACAAGAAGAGCACTATAATGGGATTCAACCTCCTAGGTGACCTTAAGGAAGTGGAATTGATGGAAACCCATGATACAAACCTTCTATACATGTTATAGGACTCCCATAAGCCTTTTGAGTCATCCCCATGACCAATCCCTGGGTCCCACTGATTTTTTAGACCATTAAACCCCTGAATGCTCCCTTGATATGGGAAAGGGTGCATTTGGGAGGCTCTAGTAACTCCCACAGCAAGGAATGGGTACATATAGGAACTTTTCTCCTCATTCCTATGCCTACGACTCTTGGATTTGTGCCACTTTTTCAGGCCCAGATCCTAGGTCACTTCCCAGAACTGAATTGTTCAAAAATGAATTTACACAACAGAACAATGATACATTTGCAAAAACATTGACAAGGTCTAGATTGGACCCCTACTAGCCATGACAGGCATTTCATCAAACATGTCACAAATATGAAATTTACAGGTCTTAACAGCAAAACTCGGCATAGGGGTCTCATACTTATCTAAGAATCACTAAGAAGCATTGTTCACTTATATCATTAGCTACATTATCATCTATTAGGTCATAGATACATTTTTCATTCATTTACCAATCAAAACATGAGGACAACCATACATCATCATTGTCATAATACATTCTTATAACCAGCATAATAACAACAGAAATATCAATGATACATCAGTCATATAATCCACATATAAACCAATACATTTACACATAACATACCAAGGAAATAACCTCTTATTAATGAATGCAAAATCCAACCTGATATGGGACTACAATGTTCCACCTAACCATAGATTGGCTTAGCCAAATCTCTCTTCATCCCATCACCCCCGTGCCATATTCCAAGCACGAATGTGGGACTCAAACCACAAGAACCAACTAGGGCATCATGAGGCTAAACCACCTCATCCTCATCAATAGAAACTAGGATTTATCACAATCCACACTGGATCACTAGGCCAAAACAAGCATGGATGCCATTAGATTTCTCCACCTACACCGTGAGAAATTTTCTTGTCTCCTAGTCTCTAGGATTTACCCCAATCCACACCAGATCACTAGGCCATAACCAAGACACTAGTCTCTAGGCTTTACCACAATCCACACTAGATCACTAGTCCCTAACCGAGACTCCACTCCCCAGGCTTTACCGTATATCCCATCCCAAGATTACTAGGCCTGATGGAGAGCACCCACCTCTAGGCTTTACCATATATCCCATCATTCATTGGTCAAGGATTTCTAGGCCCACCGAGGCAACACGAAATCTGGCTTTACCGCAACCCATAGTCTGGTTCAAGGGTTACTAGGTCATGTGTTCTTTTATTTAGAGATCCACCTCACTCATCTTCTAATCCATTTGACAATCCAACTCAACCAAAACATGAGAACCCCACCACACCATGGCTATCCAGAAATGGAAAGGCTAGGTTGAAAACATTGTCACAGTTGGCAAAACGCATGCCATGATAGCAAAGAACCACATGCAATACCATGCATGCCAAATCTAGTAAGGGAATCAAACATGAAAATCGATACCTGCAAAGAATCTTGCTATAACTACTTGATCCTGCCCTTCCTTTCTTGCTCCTTCCTTTTGCTTGCTTTCTTTACCTTTCTTGATCCAATGCCAAAGAGCTCCAAGAAAACTCTAAGTTTCCAAGAGTGAGGGAGAGCGAGAGAGAGAATAATGGGAGAGCTCCAAAACTGAACTGACAAAAGGTAACACTAACAAAAGGTACCAACTGATCCTCGAAAGCCTTTTTATTAATGAGGCCTCTATTTTCTTCATTTTTCATTATTTTCCTTCATTTTCCTCCTCACATGCAACTTGTGACCTTTCACCTTCATTTTCCTCCTCACAAGCAACCTGTGACCTTTCACCTTCATTTTCTCCTAATTTCCATTATTTCATAAATAAAATGTTAGTTAGTGCCACTTTTCCTTTCCAAATGGCTTAGCCATTTCCTTTGCCAATTTCCTTAGGCATAATAAACCAATGAACGCCCACACTAGGACGTCTTGCCCAACATTTAGCTTGGAATAAGTGTCCCATCAACTGTGGTTATTATTTTGCCTTTATTAACTTTTATTACATACAATTTTCACCAGGGTTGTTACACTTTTTTTGGTTCCCCTTTATGGGTCTCTTCAAATACATGGGTTTCATGATGAAAGTTAATAATTATAGCATTCATAGTTGGTAATGGTTTTTTTAACTAGTGCAAAAAGAGATATGGATACAATTGCAACCAATGGGTATTGATGTTGAGATGATTGGTACTTATCAAAAGTGTCTTAGAATCCATTATAGTATATTGGATGTCTCATCATATCCCAAAAATTATGTTAAACAAAATTAGAAAATTGTGCCCACATTATCTTTGGTTAGGGAACAAGGAAGAGAAAAGTATTCATATTGTAAAATGGATGCTATATCTTAACCCAAGAGAGATGGGTGTTGGGGAATAATACACCTCCTTTTCTCAAGTGCTCTTGCTACAAATGAAGCATGTCAAATCATAAAAAAGAACAAACTATGGAAAATGAACTTAATTTAGAAGTTTGTGATACTAAGTTTTGACTTCATAGAAATCCATATGGTGTGGAACCCAGGAAATTGTTGTTACATGCATCTAGGATTAGATGTAACTATGAGCATATTTGAAAGGGATCATCTATTAAGAGAGGTGATCAATCACCTAAAGTTTAGAAATATCATATACCTAGATGATGTTTTTAAGATCCATGATAGGGATCCCTAGACATTAGGATGGAGATAATTGAGGCACTTATTATAAATGGACTTAAAGCCTTAGCCTAAGCATGATATGAACAACGTATGATATCAAATGTATTTCCTTATTGGATGAAAATGACAATCTAGTATGGTAAGGAATCTTGTAGGAGGAAACTACAAGGTCAAGTTGGGATATAAATCCATCTCATTGCAACTTAATCATGAAGATAATCAAGGTGGTGGAAAATTATCTAGAACCTAAGTGCTCCCCCCAAATAAAAACTCTTCACTTGGATGGTTCTCTACAATGAAACAACGGTGGGGGTCTAAGTGGAATAGGCGGATGGCCGCCAATTTCCACCTATATCATGCAAGCATCTGTACATACCACAAACTCTTTGTCTGAATCTGTGATATTTAGAACTGGAGCATTTGTCAACAACTGCTTCAACTGCTAAAAACTGGATGCACATTCCTCTATCCATTAAAATTTATTTACCTTTCACTGCAATGATGTAATAGGATACACAATTTATATGAATTTCCTAATGAACCTCCCATAGTAACCTGATAACCCCATGAATGATTTTACCACATCCACATTTCTAGGAGTTTCCCATTCCATGATAGCTCTTATATTTTCTGGATCCACTATTATGCCTTCCTTGGAGACAACATGTCCCAAGTAATGTACCTTTGTAGAAAAGAAACTGCATTTACTAAGCTTAGCATACAATTGATTCTCTCTTAACAATCTAAATATTGTTGCTAAGTGTTCGACATGTTCTTCCTCATTCTTAGAATATATGAATATATCATTAATAAATAGAATCACAAACTTGTTGGGATAAGGACACAATACATTATTCATCAACCACATAAAAGTAGTTGGAGAATTAGTCAAACCAAATGGAACCACAACAAACTCATAATTTCCATACTTGGTCGAGAAATCACTCTTGTAGATATCCTCTTCTTTTATACGTACGTGATGTTAACCTGATCTCAAATTGATGTTCGCGAATGTCGTTTCTCCCTTCAACTGGTCAAACAAGTCATCAATCCTCGAAAATGGATACTTTTTCTTGACGATTACCTTGTTCAACTACCTACTTTTAATGCATAACATGAGAGTTACATCCTTCTTCTTCACAAACAACACTGGTGCACCCCAAGGTGACACACTTGGCCTAATGTATCCCTCTTCTAGCATTTCCTTTAACTGCAATTTTAGTTCCACTAACTCTGGAGTGCTCATCTTGTAAGGTGCATTTGATGTTGGTGTTGCCCCTAGCCCCAATTCAATAGAAAAATCCACTTCCATTTGAGGTGGCAACTCTAAAATCTCTACTAGGAACACATCCTGAAACTATAGTAAAACCACGTAAATCTTAAATACATCCACATCTTCAACATCCTTACTTTTATCACTAGAGATATGTTGTGCCAATAATACACACCCTTTCATGTGACCACGCTTTGCCTACATAGTTGTAACCATCCTAACTGATGTCACCTTCTTCTTACCCTACAAGACTCTTTGTTCTCCATTTCCATCCAAGCACTCAATAGAATTTTCATAGAAATCCACCTTAGTCCTGTGAAGATACAACCAAACCACACCCAGAATCATATGGTACAATCCCAACAAAAGTGCATTTAGATGCACTAATGTGGACATACCATTCAAATCAAATCCATAAGCTCTTACCCAATGATTAACTCTTTTCTTAGTACCTATAGCCAACTGTACTAACCAAGACTCTACATGCACTTCTTTATTCAAACCACAAGTATCCATCAGGTCAGGATTAACATAACTATAATTAGATCCAGGGTCAATAAAAATAGAAACAACTTGATCACAAAGTTTACCATCCATCTTGATAATATATTCTTGGTGATCTACCTGCCTATTATCTAACACTGCATAAATCCAAGGAATACTTTGTCCAACATCCCCCATTGTCTGTAGGTTTTAACCCCATATAGAGATTACCTTCATATGAATTCTAAAACAAGAAAATAAACAATGCGAGAGCATAACACATAAAACACATATACACAGAGATTTCCCCTGAATCCCAAAACTGAGACTACCAGATTGATTTTTCATTATGTTCCTTTAAATGTTACAATACATATTTATATATGCTGAATCATCCAATACCATGGACTGAAAACCATTGCGCCCAAAACCATGTGCGAAAACCATGCACAAAACCATAGGTAGGTCCACCTACCTAATATAGGGTCCAACAAAAATTTCCCCAGGGCACCACCCCGAACCCCATAGAAGGGGGCTACCCGCCCCCCTTAAACCCCCTATGAACCCCCACTACACAATCAGCGCAATGAAGGGGGTGCTCTTCCCCCCTTCTGACCCCCCAATTACTTAGGGAGGGTAGTCAAGGAAAGAATATAACACAACCCAACATTCTCCCACCTGTTGTTCCCTTTCCACGGGGCCCCACAGGAGAGCTTAGTCATTTATCTAGCCCTGCAACACCCATTGTTTCTCTACTCCAAGAGAACTTCTCAGAGCTCATAGATTTTGTCAATGCATCTACAGTATTCTTTAAAGTGTCCACCTTTACTAGCAACGCCTTTTGTCTTCTATCATATCCCTCACAAAGTGATACTAAACATCAATGTGCTTTGTCTTTGAATGATAAGCAGGGTTCTTTGCCAAGAAAATAACACTTTTGTTGTCACAATCTATCCTTATAGCTCCTTGTACTAAACCCATACTTGAACACAATCTCTGCAACCAAACTGCTTTGTTGCTTGCATGAGTGGTTGTCATGTACTCTGCCTTTGTAGTTGATAGTGCCACTACTGATTGTTTCTTACTCATCCAACTGATTGCACCTCAAAATAGGTTAAACACATACCCACTTGTAGATCTTCTCTGATCTAAATCTCCAGCCCAGTCTGCATCAACAAAGCCATGGATATCCAAAACTCTGTCCAATCCTGGTCTTCCTCGGTAGTATAAACCATAATCACTAGTGCCACACAAATACCTGAAAATCCGCTTCGCTATTGTTTGATGCTCCTTTCCTAGTTTTGACATAAACTTTCTCAATATTCCCACTGCATGTGAAATTTTTGGTCTAGTACAAACCATTGCATACATCAGGCTACTGAATGCACTTGCATATGGAACACGGGACATGTCTTCTTCCTGTTCTTGTGTCTTGGGACATTTTTCGGCAGATAACTTTACACCTACAGGAATAGAAACCTTCACTGGTTTACTATCCTGCATATTAAACCTCTGTAATATTGTCTTGACTTACTTCCTCTGGTTTAACCAAAGCTTCATCTTTGCCCGATCTCTTTTAATTTCCATGCCCAAAATATAGTTTGCAGCACCAAGATCTTTCATGTCGAATTTGGAGGACAATTGGGTCTTCAAATCCTGGATAATTTCTTTGTCATTTCCAACCAGCGACATGTCATCCACATACAAGACCAGATAAATAACATGGTCACCAATTAATTTAAAATACACACAGTGATCTGCTTTGCTTCTGGTGAAGCCAAGTCCTCGTATAAATGTATCAAATTTCTGATACCACATCCTTGGTGATTGTTTTAGCCCATACATAGACTTCTTTAACTTGCATACCAGTTCTTTCTTACCCTTCACCGCAAAGCCTTCAGGTTGCTTCAAGTAGATCTCCTCTTCCAAATCCCCGTGAAGAAATGTTGTCTTCACATCCATCTATTCTACCTCAAAATCAAAAGCAGTAGAAACAGATAAAAGTAATCTAATAGAAGCTACCTTGACAACAGGAGAAAAAAATATCACCAAAATCAATTCTCGACCCCTGAGAATAACCTTTTGCTACCAACCAAGCTTTGTATTTCTCCACCTTTCCTTCTACATTTGTCTTCTTCTTGAACACCCATTTGCTGCCAATGGGTTTCCTTCCAGCCAACAACTCCACCAAATCCCAAGCCTCATTTTTGTGCAAAGATGCCATTTCATCAACCATGGCCTCTTTCTAGAGTTTTCTATCCTCTGAATCTACTACTTCCTTCACAGTTCTGGGATCATCATCAGTAATAGATAAAACAAAATTTGAACAGAAAGTAGAAGGACTATACCTTTTTGGTTGCCTTCTTTCTTGAACTGATCTTCTCACAACCGGAGTTTGTGGCATTTCATCTTTTGATTCCTCTTCTACTGTAGAGTCTGACTCTTCCTCCTTTAGCTCAAACTCTATCTTCTCAAGTTCCTTTGATGGGACTTCATGTTTAATAACATTTTTCACCTCTCTGAACACCACATCTCAGTTGTACACAACCTTCCTTATTACTTGGTTCCAAAGCTTATAACCCTTTAAACCATCCTTATACCTAATAAAGATGCACTTTTCAGATTTACTATCCAACTTTGTTCTTTTCTCCTTTGGAACATGTACATATGCATCACATCCAAATACCCTCAGATGTGAAAGGGAGGGTTTCTTACCATTCCATACCTCTTGTGGAGTCTTATCCTCCAACTTTGATGAAGGTGATCTGTTGACCAAGTAACATGTTGTCTCCACTGCCTCTGCCTAGAATTCCTATCCTAACCCGACACCACTAAGCATGCTTCTTACTCTTTCCATCAATGTCTTGTTCATTCTTTCTGTAACTCCATTTTGCTCAGATGTGTATGGAGTAGTCTTTTGTTGTGGTATACCACACTTCTTATAGAATTCATCAAATTCCTTATTGCAAAACTCTCCACCGTTGTTTGTCCTCAGCACCTTTATCTTCTTCTCTGTCTAGTTCTCCACCAGAGCCTTAAATTCTTTAAACCTATCAAAGACTTCTGATTTCTTCTTGACGAAATATATCCATGTATTCCTTGAGAAGTCATCTATAAATGATACATAGTACACATACTTACCCAGTGATGGAACCTTCACAGGTCCAAACACATCACTGTGCACAAGCTCTAATATATGTTTCGCCCTCTTACCACCTGAGGGGAAACTCACCTGATTCTGCTTCCCATATACACAATTTTCATAGAAATCAAAATCTAGAGAGATATTATTCATACCTTCTACCATACCTTTACCATGAAGTATCGAAGGCCCTTCTCTCCAATATGTCCAAGCCTTTGATGCCATAGCATAGTCTTTTCTCCAGAGACCACTAGATTTTCTGCTCCACTTTCAGGAACCACATAACTGTTGCACCCATCAATAACAGTACTACCTTGCAGCTCGTACAGAGTTCCAATCCGAACTCCTCGCATCAATACCAGTGCTCCCCGAACCATGTTGTAGGTATCTTTCTCAAACACTATTTTTACAACTACATCATCTAGCTTACTTACAGAAATCAGATTTTTGGCCATTGCAGGAATATGCAGAACACTCGGAAGTGTTCTAACCATTCCACCTTGTAACTTCAACTTTACTTTTTCCGTGACCAACGATTCTAGCCTTCCTATCATCCCCTAAGAAGACATCACCACCGTCATATTTCTCATACTCGCAGAACCACTCTCTATGGGGAGTGAAGTGAAAGGATGCACCTGAGTCAATCAACCATGCCTCATGATCTACATGTGTACTTGAAGAAGCCAAGTATATATTTCCACCTTCATCTGAGTTGATTTTTGCCTCTACAAAAGGAGCATCATCAGATCCCTTTCCTTTGGCAAGAGCTTTTGATTTACAATCCCTTTTGTAGTGCCCTTCCTTTCCGCATTTTGAGCACACCATCTTTATAGGTTTTCTGGTAGATTTAGATCTCCCTCTAGATTTAGATCTCCCACTCGATGACTTAATTTTATTTATGTTCTAGGACCGTCATCATACAGACAAGGCATTACCATTCTGGCTCTCCATATTTTTCCGTCTCATCTCATATGTCAGCAAGGATGAGACTATTTCATTAAACTACAAGGCAGTTGCATTGCTACCTATTGCAATAACCAGACTATCCCACGAATCTGGTAGAGAACACAACAAACTGATGCACTTATCTTCATCTAAAATTTTAATATCAATAGATAATAACTGACTTACCACAGTATTAAATGCATTTAGATGCTTTGTCACCAAGTCTCCATCTTTCATCCTTAGGTTATGCAGCTTTTTCCATAGGAACAGTTTATTTACCAGAGATTTAGATTAGTACAAAGTCCCTAACTTGACCCACAAATCCTTAGTTGTAGCTTCCCCTAGTACATTTAGCAATATTGAATCTGAGACACACAATCATATTGTTCTCTTTGCCTTCCGATCCAACTTCTTCCATTCTTCATCGGACACTCCCGTTGGTTTAGTACCCGGATCTACCACGATCCACTAATCTTTATCTACCAACATATCCTCCATCTTAAGTTTCCATGACTCAAAACTCTAACCATTAAATTTCTCGATCTCTATCTTTCCACTGCTTACCATCTTCTTTCACCACCAGAATTGATCTCGCAGATCTCCCATTGAACAGGGTCTACCACAGGCCCGAGCGAAACCCCTCAGCAGCAAAGGCGTGCCCTTGAAGCCAAAACAAATTTGATACAAATGTAGGTTTTAACCCCGTACAAAAATTACCTGCATACGAATTCTAAACACACAGAAAATAAACAATGTGAGAGCATAACACATAAAACACATATACACAAATATTTTCCCCTGGATCCCAAAATCGGGACTACCAGATTGATTTTTCATTATGTTCTTTTCAATGTTGCAATACATATTTATATATGCCGAAGCATATGATACCATGGACCGAAAACCATCGTGCCCAAAACCATGTGCGAAAACCATGCAAAAAACCATAGGTAGGTCCGCCTACCTAATATAGGGTCCAAAAAAAAAAATTCCTCGGGGCGCTGCCCCAGACCCTGTAGAGGTGGGCTACTCGCCCTACTATGACCCTCCCGCTACACAATGAAGGGGGGAGGGCTCCGCCGCCCAGTTAACTAGGGAGTCTAGTCGTGGAAAGAATATAACACAACCCAACATTGTCTGTGCCTCTTGAGCATTGTAGATCTGTGATTTTCCACCCTGATGTTGTGGACAATCTCTCCTACAATGATCCTTTCCACAAGTCCAACACTGTAAAGGCTTCCTGCCATCACCCTTGTTCTGCTACTCAAACCGAAATCCATGTTCTCTGTCAGATGCATTGAACTTATTGTGTGTCATTGCATTCTCTTTGTTACCTGTGTCATGTAGTCTTCCTCGCTTATTATCCCATTTTCCCTTAGTATTTTCATTACCTTTTCAATCTTGTTTAGATTCAGACCTACACTTTGATTTCTCATAGAAATGCTTCAACTTTCTGATGAATTCCTCCAGCGATCTAGGCTCATCAAACTCAATCCTATCCTTGAACACTACTGGCAACCCACTAATGAATCTTTGAATCTTCGCTTTCTCCTCCTTAAGGTAAGTCACATATCTCAACAACTCCAAGAATTTGCTAATATACACATCATCTGTCATAGATCCCAGCTTTGACTCATATAACTCCTTTTCCCTACCATCATAGTACCTTTCAGATAGATACTTCTTCTTGAAAAGACTCTTGAACTCACTCCAAGTCAAAGCCTCTTCTCGAATGCCTCTTACATTCTTCACATCTTCCCACCAAATGTTTGTTGTACCTTTAAGACTGAAAGTAGCTATTATAGCTTTCATGTTTCCTCAATAATCATGCAATCTCAAGAATTTATTCATCCCAAGCAACCAAGCTTCAACATCTTGTGACTTCTTCATTTCTTTTTCAAATGTAGGTGGATTTACTTTCTTGAAATCTTTTGGAAACTACTACTTCTCACTCCTATACGGATGGTGACAATGATGACCATATTGTCTCTCTGAACTAGAATTAGGATAGAACCCATTATCATTGCCCCTCCGATTAGGTGTATCTAGAATTTTTCCATCTTTAACTCTATCCTCTCTATCCAACCTATGTCTTGATCAAGATTTGTTGCCATATGCACCATTTGTCATTTCCTCTTGTCCATGATTGATCTTAAGTGGTTCCTTGCTCTGCAAATATGATAAACTATGAAGAATCACTGCATTAACCTCTGCTTGTTTGTCATGTGCCCTAGCAAGTATTTCCTGTGACTATGATCCTATCATTATCTTCTTTTAGATTTCTTACCTCCACCTTCAAACTTCTCAATGTATCTGCTATGTGAGGGGAGTACTCATAATCATGTTTCTCATCTGATCTGTAGGGAGAATCATGTGAACTATAGCAAACAATTTTGTTTGTCATCTTTGATCCTTTACTACCTGTAAACATACAATGTTAGATAAACCAAATACAAACATAATCAACATACCTTTGTGACGTTCAGGAGAGGCTATCTCATCTGCAAGATCAATCCAGATTAGCATGATACATGTGTATATACATAATCATATCAATATGTCGACATCATGCATGAAAACATCGACTGCATACCATTTCTTCATACACAACAATCATAACCATAATAATACATGCATAAAAAGCATATAGACACTGACATGCATAACATATATATATATATATAACCGACATACATGCATGACAAATACATTATGCCTATCCAATCCAAGTGTTGAACCTAAGAGCTCTAATACCACTCTATAACAATCCCAACCCATATTTACTCACTTTAACCTGCTCACTAGGGTAAACATGAAGATGAGAGTTAGTATGCGAGACCTTATTGCGAAGATGCGCTTATGGAAAATTGGGTCCATATGTCTAGAGCTAACTGCAACCACCCAATGACACATGATCACACTGTTATCAACCTAACTTGGCCCAACACTATTTCTTTTCATTTTTGTCTCCTTAAATTTAACAAAACTTTCTATTTTTGGCAGTTTTCTTGGGTTCTAAACTTATGAGGCCATTTTAAGGGCCTAAACAACATTTTCAAGGAAAATGGAGAGACCAAAAAAATGCATGACCAATTTATTTGTTTTTTTCGGCTACCTCGAGGACATATTTGAAACGAGGTATTATGATAGTCAAACAGAGATCGTATGCCACAGTTATGACCTCGGGAAGTTGGAGGTCTAGATTTATCATTTTAACAAACTCTTTGTGTATGTCAGGCTAGGAGGTAACTCCTCAAAATGAGATTGTATTATTCATTTAGGTTGTTCATTATTATATAAAAGAGGGAGTGATTATTCAATTTCATCTCCCGATGACTCTCCATTTCCTCTATTATTTATTTACACTAATTATAGTTGTTCACCTAATCCCTGTGATTAGGTGTCAACATTCCCCCCCTTAATATGAAGGGATGTTGGTGAGTCCAAGCATTGTTCTGAATCATTCAAGCTTTTATCTTCCAAGCGCTTTGGTGAATATGTCTGCAATCTGCTCATTAGTGGAACAATGGTGAAGATGGATTGTTTTGGCATCAACATGATGTGGAATCATATGATATTTTGTATTGTTGTGCTTCGTTCGATCATGGAACTTTGGGTTCTTGGCCAACTTTATTGCCGAGATATTGTCAATCATGAGTGGAGTCAATTGTACTTGTTTTACATGCAAATCTTCCAGAATTTTCTTGAGCCACACAATTTCTTTTGTTGCCTCAACTACTACCACATATTCTGTCTCTGTTGTGGAATCTGCTAGAACTGATTGTTTGCATGATCTCTAGGAGACAGCTCCTAATCCAAGACTCATAGCATAACCCGAAGTAGATACCCGAGATTCTTTGTCTCCATCAAAGTCTAAATTAGAGTATCCAATCAAGCTTAAGTCACCCACCTGTGTATACTTGCGTCCAAAGTCTTGAGTTCCCTTCAAGTACTTTAGAACTCTTTTTGCAGCAGACTAATGTCCCTCACAAGGCTTTTGCATAAACCTGGAGAGGATTCCAACAGCAAACGAAATGTCTAGTCGGGTAGTAGTCAGGTAGTTGAGACTTCCTACAAGTTGTCTATACTTTGTTGCATCCTCAAACTCTTTTCCTTCAATGGATGTGAGCTTTAAGTTTTTTTCCATTGGAGTAGCCAGAGGATTGCATTCAGTTATGCCAAACCTGCTCAACAAATCTCCAATGTACTTCTTTTGATAAAGGAATATGGACTTCGATGTTGAGTTACTTCAATGCCAAGATAGTAATGAACATAGCCTAAATCAGTCATTTCAAAACCTTTCCTCAATTCCTTCTTTATGGATGCAATGTAGCTCTCATTGTTCCCTCTCATCAAAATATCATCTACATATACCACAAGATATACAACTATTTTTCCAACCTTCTTGACAAACAAAGTTGCATCATCAAGATCATAATGTTTGAAATTGAGTTTCAGAATATGCTCAGTTAGTTTTTCATAACAGGCTTGCGGTGCTTGTTTGAGGCCATACAAGGATTTCACAACTTTGCATACTTTATGTTCATGTCCTTTCACAACAAATCCTTCAAGCTAGGACATAAAAACATTCTCTTTTATATCTCCATTCAAGAAAGCAATTTTTACATCCATTTGATGGACTTTACTCCAAGAATCTGTTAGTATACTCCTCATCGGTCATAGATCTCATCTTCAACTCATAGAACTCGTTTGCCCTGTCATCATAGTACCTTTCAGATAGATACTTCTTCCTGAAAAGTCTTTCGAACTCACTCCAAGTCAACTTCTCTTCCCGAATGCCTCTGACATTCTTCACATTTTCCCGCCAAATGTTTGATTTGCCTTTAAGGCTAAGAGTAGCTACCCTGGCTTTCATGTTTCCTGAATAGTCATGCAATCTGAAGAATTTATTCATCCCAAGCAACCAAGCTTCTGAATCATGTGACTTCTTCATTTCTCCATCAAATGTTGGTTGCTTTGCTTTCTTAAACTATTTTGGAAAATATTGCTTCTCACTTATCCTATGACGGTGATGACTATAGTGTCTCTCTAAACCAGAACTAGGGTAGAACCCATGATGACTGCCCCTCTACTTAGGTGTATCTAGAAATCTGCCATCTTTGACTATACCCTCTCTATCCAACCTATTTCATGACCGACACATGTTTCCATATGTGTCATTTGCCATTTCCTCCTGTCCATGATTGATCCTAAGTGGTCCTTGTCTCTGCAAATATGGTAAACTCTAAAGAAACATTGCATTAACCTCTGCTTGTTTCTCTTGTGCCCTAGAAAATCTTTCTTGTGACTAAATGATCCTATCATTATCTTCTTTGCAACTTCTTATCTCTACCTTCAAACTTCTCAATGTATATGCTAGGTGAGGGGAGTACTCATCACCATGCTGCTCATTTGATCTGTAGGAGGAATCACATGAACTGTAGTCCACCATTTTTCTTATCATCTTTGATCCTCTACTTCCTGCAAACATAACATGTTAGATAAACCAAATACAAACATGATCAACATACCTTAGTGAAGTTCAGGAGAGGCTATCTCATCTACAAGATCAATCTAGATTAGCATGATACATGTGTATATACATAACCATATCAATATGTTGACATCATGCAAGACAACACCAACTGCATAGCATGACCTCATGCACGACAATAATAACCATAACAATACATGCATAACAAACATATAAACATTGACATGCATAACGGATACATGTACAACTGACATACATGCATGACATATACAATCCGCCCATTGAGTGCAAGTGTAGAACTTGAGAGCTATGATACCACTTTGTAACCACTCCACCCCATATTTACTCACTTTAACCTACTCACTAGGGTAAACATGAAGATGAGAGTTACTATGTGAGACCCGATTTCCAAGATGCACTTATGGAAAATTGGGTTCATATGTCGAGAATTGACTCCAACCACCCAGTGACACATGATCACATTGTTATTAGCCCAACTTGACCCAACATTATTTCTTTTCAGTTTCATCTCCTTAAATTTAACATAACTTTCTATTTTTTGTATTTCTCTCAGGTTCTAAACTTCTGAGGTCGTTTTGATGGCATAAACGACATTTTTATGGAAAACGGAGAGACTGGAAAAGTGTGAGGCCAATTAACTTATTTATTTTTGGCCTCCTCATGGATATTTTCGAAATGAGGTATTATTATAGTCAAACAAATATTGTATGCCAAAGTTATGACCCTGGGAAGTTGAAGGTCTGAATTACTCATTTATACAAACACTTTGTGTGCATAGTACCTATAGGTTATAAATACTTATCTGTTCATTAACTGAATAATCTCACCAGAGAACCATAGTTGATACAATGACAAAGCTAAACATTCAATCTCAACTTAGAACTTGACCTACACTGACAAAAGCATAGTAGGTATTTTGTCAAACATGTTGTGAACATGTAATCTGTAGGTCATAAATGCATATTTGAACATAGAGGTTTGATACTTATCTGAGAAGCATCAAGAAGGTATAATTCCCTCTCACAATGGCTACAATAAAATCTATTAGTGCATGCATTCAATAACCATTCATTTACCAATCAAAACATGTTAAGAGCCATAACTAGAATCTGTCATGAAACCATGCTTATAACCAGAATCATAACAATGATATAACAACCATTAAACCCACATTATAACAAGTATAAATACTAATGAGATACAAGAGGAAAATATGTATTATTAACATATGCAAATCCAACCAAGTCAGGGTCTTCCACGTACCACCCGACCGTAGATTGGGCTGAACCAAATCTCTCTTTCAACCAATCATGCATGTGCCATATTCCAAGCATGAGTGTGGGATCTCATGGAATAAATCAACCAAAACCAAACTAGGGCTTCCAGAGGCCAAATCGCCTCAACCCTCACCCAGTTATTCCACCTCATGGTTAGGCATCACTAACCATCATCATATTGGTCTCTACCCAAGTTGGCTAGGGCTCAAGAGCATTTGTTCCAACCTGGCTCTAGGAATAGAAACTCAACCCACAGATGTCGTAGGGCTAAAATGTGTTTTTCCAACCAAGGCTCCAGGACTAATAACTCAAACCACCAAGGACTCCAAAGAATTTTTTCAGCCAAGTCTTCCAAGACTAGTAACTCAACCCAAGTTGCTCTAGAGTTTCCAGAGCGTTTGTCCAACCAAGGCTCCAAGAACTTGTAACTCAACCCATAGCTATAAGGAACATGAGCACCAATCAGAAAACAAATGGGAAAACCCAAAACACCATGGCTATCTAGGAAATGACAAGGCTAGGAAAAACCACTACCAATCTAGGAAATCCTCGATGCCAATGATAGATCATAACTAATAAACCGCATGCATAGATCATGCATCCCAAAACTAGAAATGAAATCATACATGCAACTTAGTACCTACAAAGAAATCTAGTTGTAGTTGTTGATCTCGCTATCCCCTTGCGCTTTTATATTTTTCCTTTGCCATCTTTCTCCAAATCCAAGGTATGCCAGAATACTCCAAGAAACTCCAAGTGTGCAAGAGCATGAGAAAGAGAATATAAGAGAGCTCCAAGCTAACACTGACAAAAGGATGTGAACTGGTCCTCAGAAGCCTTTTCATCATTGAGGTCTCTATTTTCTTCATTTTCCTCTATTTTTCTTTCAATTTTCCTCTCATGTAATTCAGTGACCTTTCACCTTCCTTCTCTCCTATTTCCCTTTATTTCATAAATAAAATGCCAATAAATGCCTCTTTTCCTTTGCCAATCTCCATATCCTTAAATTAATAACAAGTGATACCCATCATTATGTTTTTTCCCAACAATCAGCTTGGAATACATGCCCCGTGACCTTAGTCTTATTCTACCTTTATTAACTTTATTACATGGACTTTTAACTGGGATTGTTACAGAGGGAGCAGGAGATCCTATAAAACTACTGCTCAAAGAAGCACTCAAGTGGCAAAGTAATGAGATGATGGAAAAAATTTCCCAGATCCTTCAGTGGATGCCCACTAGTGATGCATCATCATCTAGTAGTCACTTCGTAGGCGTCGCCCTCTTCAAGGTATAAGTGAACTTAGATATCCCCATATTTGAAGGTCAAATAGATGCAGATGTGGTAGATAAATGGTTGAATCTATTAGGAGGTTATTTTTTGGTGCATAGTTTCTCTGACAGGGAGAATTTTACTTTTGCATTGCTTAAGGTTGCCCCCCATGTCAAGGATTGTTGGGAAACTTATTGTGACAAAAGGGTTGAGGAACCCTCTATGTTTACATATACCCCCTCTTGGAACTCTTTCTGAGATGTTGTCAAGGAAAAATATTACCCTGTGGGGAGCTATGAGAAACGTACATGCAATGGACCACACTATGGCAGAAAAGGGACCAAGATGTGCATGAGCTCACAAATATTTTCATACTCTACGCACAAAGATGGGTATCAAAGACTTTGAGTGACATCTATTTTTCAAGTACTGTGGTTGTTTGCATAAATACATTCGGGAAGAAATGGAGTTCCTCGACATCTCCTGGCTTGGTGCAGCATACCAATATGTTGTCAAGTTTGAGCAAAAATATAAACAAAAGAAGCACAACTTTGGATATGTGAATCAGAAGCAAGGCAAGAGCACCCCAAACCACAGAACAAAGGACATAGCCAAGGTGGAGCAACCCAGGACAACCCATTGAAGCCACAAGCAAATAATGGCACCACAAAGATGAAAAAGGACACAAGAAAGTGGTGTGAGTTCCACGAGAGCCCCACTGACAACACAAATTAGTTTCACACCAATCAGTCATTGGTGGTCGAGCTGAAAGCTTCAAAATCTTATGCGTGTTTTGATTCTCAGCTAGAACCTAACAAGGGGAAATATAAGGGGATGAAGGTTATTGATGTGGAACCCAGTGCCACCATTTCCACCACCAAGGTCTAGAAGAGAGAGCCCGAAGATCCAGAGAAGTGGGGGTGTCTCTTCCACTCACAAATGTGGGTGAAGGGTTCTCTGTTGTAGTTCATTTTCAGCATCGAGAGCCAAAATAACCTCATTTCAACAGAGGTTGTGAAGTGGTTGGGCCTACCAACCACACTACACTTGTAGTTGTACACCATTGAGTGGATTCACCAAGGACAAGATCTCTCTATCAGCCAGCAGTGTTTCCTTCCCTACAACATCAAGCCCTTCACGGATGAGGTATTGTGTGATGTTTCTCCTCTTGAAGTTTGTGATGTATTACTACGCCAACCATACTTGTGGAAGAGTCATGTTGTGTATGAATCTAGGCATCACACTATTATCATTACTTTTTGCAATAAGTTATACAGGATACTGGAGGTAGCCTCGCTTATCGCCATCTCTTTTAACTTAACTAAGCAATGTAGTAAGATCATCTCCCAGACCGGAAATTTGTTTTCTTTCTTATTTTCTCTCAAAGTAAGGGGAATATCATGGCCACATCTATGGCCCCCAACGAGGGTTCCTCCATACAGGAGAAGCAGGTGGATAAGGTCATGGAAGAATACAGGGACATTTTCTCCTCACCCATAGGGGTACCCTTGCACTACCAAGTCAAGCACTTGATCGATCTGACTCCTGGAGCACCTCTACCTAATGGGACCATACACCACCGCTCCATTCTGGAAAATGAAGAGATCAAGCGGCAGATCGAGGAGCTGTTGCAAAAAGGGAACATCTGACCAAGTTCCTCACCTTGTGGAAGCCCAATTGTACTTGTACAGAAAAAGGATGGGACCTGGAAGCTTTGCATTAATTATCAGGCACTAAAAAAAATCACTGTCAGGAACAAGTATCCAATCCCATAGATTTATGACCTTCTGGACCAACTCAAGAGGGTCAAGTACTTCAAAAAGATCGATCTCAAGTTTGGTTATCATCGGGTTCTAATAGAGCCCACAAATGTATGGAAGATTACCTTCAAATCCAAGGAAGGCCTTTTTGAATGGTTGATCACTCCCTTCGAGTTAACAAATTACTCTGCTATTTTTATAAGGTTGATGGATGACATATTGTGGTCCTTCACCAACTCATTCATGGTTGTTTATCTAGACAACATCCTCATCTTCAACAAGAGTTGGGAAGAGCACTTGCAACAGATTTGGTAGGTCCTTCAAACCCTACGAAAACACAAATTATGTGCCAACTTGGAGAAATGAACCTTTGGCATGAGTCAGGTCCAATATCTAGGTTACGTCATAGATGATCAAGGGGTGCATGTGGAACTAAAAAATATCCAAATCATTTGGGGTTGGCCAATCTTGACCACTCTAATAGAGCTTCGCAACTTTTTGGGCTTTGCAAATTTTTATCATAGGTTCGTGTTAGGATTCTCCCATATCACTTGGTTTTTGATTCGGATTACCAAGGGAGGAGCGAAAGAAAAGGTTTCCTGGTCTGAGTCCCAACAGAAGGCATTCTTTGAGTTGAAGCATTACTCTACTCTGCACTTGTACTCACATTTCCAGACCTGCATCATCCATTTGAAATTGAGACATACACCTTCGACTATGCTATTGGTGTAGTCCTCACCCAACACGAGCATCCAATGGCCTATCATAGTGAGACACTTTCCGATACAATTTGAAAGTACCCCACATATGATAAAGAGATGTATTCTATTGTGCATGCTTGTGCTCAATGGAAACATTACATTTTGGGGAAGGAGATGGTCATGCACACCGATCACCAACCTCTTCAGTTTATACAGAAAATAGGGAAGTTGCAAAACAATCGCCATTAGAAGTGGTCTATATACCTACAACAATTCCACTTGAACATTAAATACAAAAAGGGAAACACCAATCATGTTGTAAATTGCCTCAACCGGCCCCTACTTTCATCACTGGCTATTATTCTCAACTGTTGTGCCCACGAGACCTCTAGATGGTCATAATCGTACAAAATGATCTAGAGTTCACCACCACGTACCAGATGCTAGTGGATGGAAAAAAGTTCCAGATTTCCACGTCTAGATGCATTATTATGTTACCTGGGCCACCTTTATGTTCCTTTAAGTGAGCGTGCCAAGCTAATTTCGGAGGTGCACTATAGTCGATACGCAGGACACTTTGGTGAGGATAATATTGTGGTCACACTACAAAAGTAATTTTATTGGCCAAAACTCCAACAAGATGTCGGAAAATATATCAGATCATGCACCGCCTATGTCATTTCCAAGCTAACCATCAAGAAGCAAGGCTTGTACACTCCTATGCCTATTCCCATCTAGCCCCAGAAATCCATCTCCATGGACTATCTATCTGGCCTCCCTTCTACCAAGCATCGTAATGACTATGTATTTGTGGTCATGGAAAATTTTTCTAAGATGGCTATATTAATAGCCTGCAAGAAGAGTATCACAACAAAGGACACTACCAATCTTGTTTCAATGAGTGTGGGTACATTTTGGGATCTCGTAGACAATTATATCATATCAGGATAGCAGGTTCCTAAGTGATCCAGTGGATCAAAAAGTGCTAAAAAATGAAACTGTTCAAAAGTGCGTGAAACTAGTGCCAAAATGTATTGCTCTCCATTTTGAATCCAACACAACTTAAATCGCTCAAAACCGACATCATATGCTCAAGATATTGCATTTTGATCATTTTGCTAAACAACTAAAAATTTACAAGTTGTTGGCTGCCTGTTGACTAGGTAGTCTATATAGCTAAGTCCGCAGGTTGATTAGGTGTACCATCAGGCCAATCAGATGTTTCCAAGTGGCAGCCTCGTATTGGGCTCGTTAGCTCATTGCAATTGGCTCATTTTGTTGTGGTGGACCAATGTAGGTGAGCCATGTGGCACCCTGTGGTTGGCCAAAATTTGCTTAATGGTCAGACAGGATAGGCAAGATTCAAGCATAGGACCTTCGTCGACCAAGACAAGCACCTTGCCACTGCATTATGTAGGTGGTTCTTACCTCTCTATGGAACCATGGAAATTTAAAATTTTACATAGCGCATGTTTCGGAGGAGGGGTCGGGCAGTTAGCCCCGACCCCTGGTTACCTACCGCCACACGACCCTGGGCGCAAGTAGTTTGGGGCTCGGGACCTTAGCTTGGCCCCTGGTCACAGGACTCCACACAATGACCGGCGGGGGCTGTTTCTGGGAAAACTAGTATTCCTAAAGAATGCTAGCCCTCTAGGTTTGGCAACTACCCTAGAAACAACAATTTAAAGCAATACAATGATTTCTTATATGTGTAACAGATAAGAGAAAGATAATGGAACCAACCTGGAACTTCTACTTAATCCTTTGCTTGATCTCTCTCCCCTTTGATAGATCCTGCAACTCCTCCCTGTACTTAACACACTTGGAGAGTACCTGCACAAGTACAACAAAGAACCGTCAAACCATCATGATCTATTGCAACATAAACATTCAGAATCAGATATATAATGAACAAATGATAGCATTCACAAATGATAACATTCACAATTGCACAATCATATGGAAGAAAACTTGAAGAGATGTATTAATAGAAAGGAGAATTACAACCCAGTTGTCTGATCCAGCATCATCCTCCCAGCTTCAATCCCTCTTCACCTCATGAAATAGCAATATCATTCCAACAAGAACACAATACTCTCTCCTCAAACTATCAGCACTTCCTTGCAATTCACAATATTCTAGCCTCTAGATCTCTTGGATGAGGGATCCATTTATAGATGTTTGCAAGGGTGTGAGTTATCCATGGGGTTTGATTAGTGTCATTCCACTTGTTACAATGGTTTCCATAAGAGAAGGGATTGGAGATTTTCTTAGATCCCTTATTCATCCTTAGGCGAATTCAGAGAGGTAAGTGGCATAGGAGAAAGTTCTGGAAGATTCCATGAGCAATCAACTGACAAATGTCTCGGACATTTGTCCATCCTCACTCATCGCACCCTATAGAAGGCCTAAATAGTATGCATCGCACTCTAGCAGTGTACCACTCAGTATGCATCGCACTTTGCTAGTGGAGCAGTCAGTATGGTTCAATTCAGGCAATTTCTGGATGGTTTCTTAGATGGAACTTTTGGGGAATGATGTATTGTTATATACCTAGGGGGGATAATATGGGGTACCAAGGAAGGCACCCAAGGTAATAATGTAATAATGGGATGGGCCATAGTAATAAATAAGGTGGTTAACCCATATCATGTAAGGGACCACAAGTAGTTAGTAAATAATGTAATGGGCCCATGGTATTAGTCGATGGTATGAGGGAACCATGGTAATGATCCATGGTATTGTATGTATGAGGCCTATATAGAAGCTAGAGACTCCACATGGAGAGACGTCAAGGAATAGTGTCAAGGATTATTGTATGTACAGGCATATGGCTTGTGGAGTGTTCTCCTTCCTTAAGGAGTGAATGTATGGTGCTGCCCTACCTTAAGGGTTTGATCAATAAAGAAGCATTTCATATTATTTCTGGGTTTATTTGCATTGTATTATAATTTCATATCAAATCTATAATATTTTTGGGTCAAATCTACAACAAATGGTATCAGAGCTATATTTTCATATCAGAGCACTTTCTTGGGCAAAAAAGTGGAGATTTTTGTTTTTTTGCAGGATTTTGGGGGCGGCGAGTTTGCAGATCATATCTGTATATTTTGGTGCAAGATTTACAAAATCTAATTTTATATCTAGATTCTATGTGAAAAAATACCTGATTTCAAAAAAAAAATCGGTTGAATCGGAGTCCGGATGAAGGAGATATCGCTGATCTAAAAATCAGTGGGATTGCAGACAAATTTTCAGGGCAGCGAGTTTGCGGCCGGATCTGGATATCCTAGTGCGAGATCTACAAAATATAATTGTAGATCTGTATTCTTTGTGAAAAAATACCCAATTTCAAAAAAAAAGATCAGTTGAATCGGAGTCTGGATGAGGGAGATATCGATGATTTAAAATCAGCTCTTTTTTGCAGAAATTTTGGGTGACAGCGGGAAAGTTGTAGCGCAGATCTGAAATTCTAGTGTCTGGATCAAGATTTATATCACATGGGCAGATGCAGAATGGTTGTTCCATTTCCAAGTCATAATAGGGATTCTGAGCAATATTGACGGAATTGTGACCATTTCAAATTTTCGCCAATTTTTTTTTGATAGCGGGCCTAGGTCAGAATTTGATGGACTTGTATAATTTTGATGGCTCTCATCCAGCCAAATGGATAGCACAAATGGAGAAATTTTTTAGATTGCATTACATCATGGATGATGAGACTCAGTTGAGTATGGGAAAAATATACGTGGACAATGAAAGAAGACAATGGTGGCAAGGGCATCAGCGTTACTATCGAAGGTCCTTGACTTGGGACACATTCACAAAAGCTCTTATGGGCCACTTTGACTGTAAAGCTAATCTTGTTGATAAGCTCACAAAGACAGACACACAGCATAGCAAAGATTTTATTTTTACAAGAAAGAAGGAAACCAAGGAACCTAAAGGGTTATTTTCTGCTGGTATCTCCTTATTGCAGGTTCATGGATTGATTTAGAATGAGAAAATCATTATGTCTATAAATCCGAGTTGCAAGCAAAATCTCATAAATGTCAACTTGGAAAAAAAATTGCAAATTTCAACAAAACACATTGAAAACACACAAGTGGATGATGATGATGTTCAAGTGTACAAAGATTTGAAGATTTCTATGGATAAGTATGTGTTGCATGGTGATTTTTATACTTCGAAGATGGATAATATGGATGTTGTTTTGGGGTATTCTTAGATGAAATCAGTGGGTACTATCAATATTAATGTACAGAAGAAATTCCTGAAGCTCTGGTATAAAAAGAAGAAAATTACATTGCAGGATATTTCCATTAATAAACAGGTAGAGTCCAAGGAGGCTGAAGCAGAAGGTGTTCCAGGGTCTGACATATTAGATGATGACCCAGTGATGATTGACAATATACCACTTGTTATAGATCTGATATGAAAATATATGATAATACAAATGAACCCAGAAACAATAAGATAGAAATAGATAGAAATTGCTTCTTTAGTGATATCAAACCCTTATGGTAGGGCAACACCATACATTCACTCCTTAAGGAATGAGAACACTCCACAAGCCATATCATGTACATGCAATAATCCTTGACACTATTCCTTGTCGTCTCTCCATGTGGAGTCTCTAGCCTCCACATGTTATAGCACTGATACCACTTGGTATAGCTCTGATACCACTTGTTATAGCTCTAATACCACTTGTTGTAGATCTGACCCAAAATATTATAGATCTGATATGAAATTATAAGACAATGCAAATAAACCCAAAAATAATATGAAATGATTCTTTATTGATCAAACCCTTAAGGTAGGGCAACACCATACATTCACTCCTTAAGAAAGGAGAACACTCCACAAGCCATATGCCTGTACATACAATAATCCTTGACACTATTCCTTGATGTCTCTCCATGTGGAGTCTCTAGCCTCTATATAGGCCTCATACATACAATACCATGGATCATTACCATGGTTCCCTCATACCATCGACTAATACCATGGGCCCATTACATTATTACTAACTACTTGTG